>JAHZNA010002836.1:0-12977 GCA_027743935.1 Sinodicranocentrus sp. ZH6 | reverse complement strand
GCACCTGAGTGCAAATTTTCAGCCAAATCGGAGTCCCTCGGTCGTTCGCGGCCCGACTTGGGCAACCCTGATTGCATGATATAGCTACTTATATACATATGCATGAGTGTATAAAGAAAAACGTGTCCTTGAGCAATTTTCTTTCTTGGGGATTTCTGAAAGCAAGAAATATCTCAGGTTTACTACAAAATCCTAAGGTTGGAAATATCAGACATTATTTCGCACTATTTATTTGCACAGGCTTCCACGAAGCAGATCATTTTGTTCAAACCTCACGATTTTACTACTGTCACGAATATGCGTCGCATAGTTAGAGGGATGTTGAATAACGAGACTTTATGGAAGATGGAGAACGTTACCATACAACTGCCAGTTTTGAATGTAACAAATTTGTCTCAGCCCAGTGATAAATTCCCATTCGTAAGATCAAAAGTTATGGCTTACTTGATTCAAAGAACAACGAGGATCACAAAGTTGAGCTGTTCATTCATCTCGTGATAAAATGTTTCTTTTGAATAGATGGGAGTTACAGATACTTTTTGCCGAGGAAAGCACATGGATCCATCTGATTTCTACTACAATCAGCATCCCATCGCTCACGCAAATCACTTTGAGTTTTCTCCAGACTACTTGGAAATTGCGTCTGCTTCAGGTTAGTCAATAATCAACTGAAAAAACATAAATTCTAATACATTCATGAGCAGAAGTTGTAGCTGTCTTTTCTCATGAATTTTATGAACAAACTCTAGACCACGCTTTATGTAAAGTAGAAGGCTTCTTCACTTCTAAGAATTTTTATGCACAACAACACGGAATCTTTTTCTTTTTATCGAGTCCTTGGAGATGCTTATTTCCGATTTTTTAATATGAATTCCTCCATAGGATCTTTGGTCGCTTACCAAAATAACAAGGACTTTATACCCAAACCATCTGCCAACCAAAGCTTCCATCAAGAGTCAGAGTCAACCAGTAATGTTGATTATTTCGACATTCTTGAAGCGTCAGAGGAAGAAGATCAGCGTTTCCAGGATTACATTGTTGATGCGAGGAATCTTCCCATTTTCCGTAATTTCCGGGGAGAACTTCGAGCCAACTTTAATAACAATGGGTCTGTAGAGGAATCGGAATTTCCAGAGTGCGACCCAATGATTCAAGTCGAGGAAATGAACAAAAAGTCCATGATGTCAAATACAACTGTGGATGCAGATTCAGAAGTTAACACAACTGACTCGCCAGATATTAATGGGGAAAATGACTTACCTGAGCCTGTGAATACCGTGAAATTGCTTTCATTTGACTCCCCTTTCTCATGGGTTCTGAGAGATAAAGAAATTGGAGAGGTATTTTACGGCTCTGTGAGTTCTCTCTGTCAATACAAGAGAGCAGTTCAGCATATTCCTACTGTTCCTGCTTGGGTACTTGATCTCTTTAAAGCGTTTTATTGGAGGTGTGTATAAAGTGGGGGCTGACTTGAATAGAACGTTACGTACAACTTTTGTTCTGTGGAGTGAAACTGTTTGTTTTTTCGCCCATAATAATATTAATAATGAAGAAAAATTGGACGCAAATTTTATGTAATTTCGGCTTCATGGAGTTTCATGTAATGTTTAAGATGTTTTCCGTCTCTTGACTTTTGAAGACTGTGAATTGAGGTTTTTAATAAACACAACACTAAGGTTTATATGATTTTACCTTTTTGACCAAAAGGGATTTTTTATTTGTTACCTTCTCACCTTAGGGGATTACATGTATAACTCTAAAATTCGGAGAATGTTTCGAAACTACTCAAATCTTGAAAGATTTCCCAAATCTTTTAATCTCCTCTTTGCTTTCTCAATCTTGAGTTCCACGAGACTTGTCAAAGGCCTGCAAAGCCGCAACTGCAAAAATTGTGGCAACGACCTTACCTCCCAAAAATGTTGCACTTCCCCCCAACTTGAATAAGGCATCTTTGGGCCATGCTCCAGTATCATCATCCTGCATACTCCTCAAAACATCTATTCTGCGATTCACATGCATGGTGAAATCTGGGCTCGTCAATTTGTTTAAGTTTCCTACGGCAAGGACCCACAACGCTAAATCCAAAGGGTAAAGTTCCCTTGCGACTCCTGCATCTTTATCCACTCGCTCTCTTAAAGCACTTAAAAGCGGTGTCTCAAATCTCTCCTGGGCTTTGCTGTTATGAACCACAGCTTTGGAACAGAAGAAGAGGAACGTCTCTGCCGAATGGTAGTATCGTGTTCCAGCAAGATATTTCCCAGAAACAAGCCAGTCAAAGAGGTAATCCTCCGTCTTGGAGGCTTCCTCGAAAGCTCCAACGTAATACAAAAATCTCATCGCGTTTGATAGACAACCTGCCTCTATTCGATTCCTTCGGTTCTTTTCACAAGGTGTGTAGTACAATTGGATGATCTCATTGCTCCCTTTGTTCAAATAAATAAGGCGTGCCACATCCAGAATCCTCTTATCATTTTGAAGCAAGCCATCCCTCAGAAATACGTAGTGGTATAAGGCCGTATCCTCGACGTCGTCAGGAATGACATGTTGGTATTTATTGAAATTTACAGTACCTGTCAGACTCTCTGGAGTTACAAATTTCCTCAAGATAGCTTTACATCCACTTGACAAAGAGTCGCCTAACAAATCCAAAGCGTTTAAACTGGTGAATACGTCCTCGGGAAAGTAAGACTCTTTCAATGAGTCTCTTGACGTGCCTACGCTATCGTTTTGGAGTCCTGTTATAGGACGGCATGATTTCTCAAGGAAAATCAATCCTCGCTCTATTTGACTCGACAAGTCTTTACTTTTTCCGTTCATTGCAGAAAATTGAGATGACAAGATATATGCGTCTTGTTGTGCTGGAAAGATACATAAAAATCTACACATTTAATTTTTTGAGAGGTTTTGAAACTCAAGTCAAATTTAAATCTACAAATAATTTACCACTTTCAGTAAGAATGGGTTTCTCGTGAAGTCCTTTTATTCGGCTTAAAGTTGGAGCCAAGAGTTGTTTCGATAATTCAATTGTTATGGAACGAATCATTCAGGCACAACAAAAGCAACCAATCCTCTCCACCACTGGAATAAGATAGGGAACTGAAATCGAATCAAAGCACTCAAGCCAAACACTTTATGCCAAACATTAGTTCAAGGGAAGTATTATATATTTATTACCTTACTGGGTATAAAACAAACTAGCAGTTGTAATTCTCCATCTTTGCTCACTCCCATTTTGCACAATGTTTTTCACTCATGAAGTTTTAGTGGCAGTGGTAATAGGTTGGTAAGTAGTCGTAATGAGAAAGTAGGCTAATTTAATTTTTCCCATACATTAAACTAATGTTTTTAAATATTAAAATAGCATATCACGTTCTTACTTCTGTCTGATAACAAAAACGAAATAGAAATGTTACACAAATGTAATGAGGAAGTTTTTCTCCAGATCATATAAGAGTTAAAGTAATATAATGTACCAAGTTTTGTAATTGGGCTTTTATGCTGGGAAAATTTCAAAGGATAACTTTCAACTTTGTGAACCTACCTAATTTTTTTATGACTTATTTCTTACTTCCATCTTGAAAAGTTCTCACGTTTAGTGAAACGTGAGCGATACATGACTGTTGTAATGTAATTAAATCAAATGGACACATCTTTCCTTTGATGGAGAGAGGCAGGTTTACGTTTATGACTTTTACGCAAAAATAGATCACGTAAGCATCACAAAGTTGCATAACAGTGCATGTCCTTAAGTCGTTAAAAACGTGTTTGCTTTAACGTAGCTTCTTTTCAAGACACATTTTCTCTCTGCATGTGACATGTGTGACAGTATTGAAGTAGATAAGTGGGAATCTCTCCCCTGAAGAAAGCAAGGGATAGAGATATTATCTGAGAAAAGATAAAGTGTTGCTTTTGACATGGATATCACGAATTCAAGTTTACAAGATGTTTTCAAAAAGGCAAACGTCAAACGTGATGCTTCCTTACGTTTGAAAATTCAAAGAAAACCTGTTCATGGGGAAAAGTTGGGAACAGTATTTTTTATTCCTCTGCGCTTTCTCATTTACAAAGAAACTGGCCCTAGAGGACATAAAATAATGAAGTGGCAAATAGAAAGCGGGACCGAACATGAGATGAGACATGCGAACGTCTGGCTTAGCTCTTAAAGAGAACGTCTTTGAAAGTCGCAGAAGGAAAACATTTTTATGTAGTAGCTACCTATATTGTAGTAAATAAATGTATGCAATATATATAGGTTGACAGCATACAGCAAGCTCAAGAAAAGTCAGCAAATGTCATAAAAATCTCAGAATTATTGCAACTGTCTATACAAAAAAATTGCAAGTTCAATCCAGCTTATGATGACCGTGTATTGACGTCAGTCGATTTTGCTTTTCAAGTGCAAAACTATCCGGGATGTTCCACAAACTACACATTGAAAAGGATATAAACCCAGTTTTCAGAAACTTGTGGTTTGTGTAGGACACCAAGTCTTTGTTTTATGGGGATTGAATTGTCATCATTTTCATAATTCATAAATATAAATAGACATTGGCCAAGATTAAGGTCAACAAGTGCAATAGAATGTAAAAAACATAATAATCAAAGAAGGAACTGGTTTTGTAAATACTGGAAGAGTTTCACAGAAGGACAAATTCATTACTCCTGTAAGATGGTCTCACGGTGATAAGGAAAAATGGATTCTCATCCATTTCACAGTAGACAGGATATTTCACAACAGGACATTCCAAAAACTGATTCCAATTACGACAATAATTGTGCTCGAAAATTATGAGTAATTTTGTTGGTAGACGTAATCAGTAAAATAACAAATTTGCAAATTTAGTAAGAAATTTTGCAAGTTTCCCACAAAAACAAAATCTTCATGCCCTTGTCCCATCTCTAATATCATTGACTTGAAAAGTATAGAGTAATAACAATATAATAAACTGATTGTGAAACAACCATAGTGGGAATAAGTAAGCTATTAAGCGTTTTGGAAGGCGTGATAACCACCAAGATAAAACGTTTTCCATACTCATTTCCTGTCACAAGAACGCAAGACACGTATTCATTACGGACAATTTAATAGGGTCTACTATCGCATTTATATGACACGACATAGCACACTCGGGAATCCCTAACGTCTGATGATGCTTTACCATAAAATGCTGTATCCAGACATCCAATCTAGACTGTATAACGAAAGATGGATGTGAGAAGCCACAACGCCCGGCCAAAGTGGGGACAGAGATTCTATAGACACGTTAGGACGTTTTTTTGCACTACGAAGAAAGTTAAAAGTGAGCGCCTGCAGGGAAACCCTCTAGACTTAGTTTGTCAGAAAGCTGGCTCTTACGGAACTTTAATCCTCAACAGTACAAAGCATCTCACGTTTTTCATTGATATTTAAAACGAGCTAAACATGTGACCATGAGCTGAAACGTTTTTTGGAATATAAAATATTTACGTCTTTTAGTATTGTTTACAAATACCTTCATGAAAGGATATCCGATCGGATATCAAAAGCCTTAGAGATTAGGCATTTCTTGTAAAAAAGTAAGTAAAGAATACATGTAAAAGGATTTTTTTAGAAAAGTAGATTACCTACATAGAAGTATTTCTTTCTGTAGAATTTGAATTTCGTGTTTGTTTTTGTTATTTTGTTAAAAAGCTTTTCCTGTAGTCAAGTATATACGCAGATTACATCTGGAGGGCTTATTAGGACTACTTGGAAATATGATATGGTTTCATTTGCTCGCTTCAGTCGCTTCATCCAAAATTTATGAAAAATTGATATTTCCACCTATTCTCAGGCAAAACCTTATGTATGACTGCAAGCAAATATGAAGCATCACAGCAGGAAACAGAACCAAGCATCTGCATGACTTTCTGTTAAATGAAAACTATCAAAAGTGGCGAATTAGTGAAACAAATTACTGCTGCCCTTTTCTGATCTGCTGTAAGATATTGGGATGGTCTTAAAGTTGTCGTATGTTATTACGAACAGGCTAAAAATATGACGCACCAGTCGTAGGTAAACGTTAGCCTTTGAAAATGGAAGCTCGTATGAAAAAAATGTTGTTTGACTTTTTTTTTGGCTTTCAGGCCAATCACCTTTCTTCTAGCAAAAAACCCCTTTGTTGTCCCATTTTTAGTTAAGCCGAAGTCAAGTAGCATATGACCACTTCTATTACTTAAAAAATAAAATGAAGTAACTGATATTATATGGATACAACAAAGTATACCATTATATTAATACTCACTCGGTTGCGATCTTGCGATACTTTCGTTTACATGAAACCAGGTCATTTTTATATTGTAACTGAATTTATGCGTCCTCCAACTCTAACTTCAATGCAGTGTTGTTCTGCAGGACATTTCTTTGGGTTTTCTTTGCACAGGAAAAGATCAATATTTTACTCGTCAATCTCAGTAATGTCGCTATTTCAAGAGAGCAGCGTGTAAATGAGTTTAAGTTGGTCATGCAATAGGGCGTGCTCCCTGCCTTTGGCTTCAAAATATGTATTCGCATATTAAAATGCATGCATATATATATATATGTATATTTTGCTAGCCTCGATTCCCTTGATAGCTGCCGGTGCAAACAAATACACCCGGTGAAAGTTGGCTTACCATAATAGTCGCTTAAACCTTCAACATATGAATGTATAATGTATTCATGCCTGTATGATGATGTCATTGTAGAGAGTATGGCGTTTTTTATGTCTGGATTTTGGCATATGAGCACACTTGTCGAAAAGAAAGTAGGTAACATGGAGAAGTTTTTGGAATGTATTATTATTATTACTGCAAAAGTCAGCGGTATCAAGTATTTTGTGAGTAAAAATAGTTCTTTGCGCTCTTTTCGATAAGTAATCCCTACATGGACGAATGCTGATGACGAGCTTAGGTATTCAAGCGCATTTCCAAACTTTCACTTGTCTCGAGTTCATTCACATTGCTCTCAGCTTTCATTCATACAATCCTTTGTGTAAATACATAAAAGTACCAGTGTTCGGGTAAATAAATACTAGACTTAAACAATTTTCTATGAAAGTCCTCAAGAATCGAAAGAAAGGAATAAAGTACTTTAATTATTTTGTGTATTGTTAAAATCGTTTCAAAATTTAAGCCAGAAAATTGCAATTTAGTGATTCTGTAATTACTAGAAAACTTTTTCGGAACTTGCCACATGAAAGTGTTCATAGGGATGTTCCACAATGTTACAATTGTGTGTATAAAAGTTAAAGATTTCGATGTGCTGTGCGAGTTTTAGTTTTCCAGTTGTATTCTTTTAATACATTAATTGTCAAAACACGCCATTTCAACACCAACGCCGTCACCTCATCATTATACCCACAATGAAAAACAATGTTGATTTTGTTGAAATTAGTAGGTATTACGTCAACTCGAATACTGTAAACATGAAAACTTTTCTTTGTTCATGTTCAAATGAAATTTGAGATTATTAAGGGAATTTTAGGTGCACGTGACTTGTAAACCATACATTCAACATTATTTTTCGTTCGTGATTTTTCCTTAAAATAGTTTTACACTCTACAGTTTCAGGCGTAAGAAAGTTGACGACAAGTTTGTTGGAAATAAAATACGTGTGAATACCTACGTAATTCAGTAACATATATGCAGTGGTTTCATTTGCTGTTTTTTTCCTCGGAAATACCAGCAGAAGAGGGATGTTAGTTAGCGATGGCAAAATGCAGGAATTTCTCAAATGACCAAGTCTAAACAGTGCAAGCGGCTATGAGCCAAATTTAATTAAAATCTTTTGTCGACAGTTAACTCATTCTTCTGTGAGACATGCCAAGGACAACCCTGTCATGTTAAAGATGATGCGACAATGGCAATGTAATAAAGTTTTCATCCAATAAATAAGTCATTCGTCTTCGGAAGACACAATGCCCAGTTTAATTAAGTCAGCGTATGAAACATGTGAATGCAATTCTACGTGTGGACTTTCTCCTCGCAAATGTCTCCGGCTGCTATCTGTAATAGGAATGGTGAGAGAAATGAAATTCCTAGGGGGTTTTACTGTTTTCTCTTATATTTTATCTGCCTACCTTTAGCAGATTTTCTCAGAATTTATTTGTGTTTATGTGTTTCACCCTATTTTCAATGCTGACATTCGCCCTCACAGCCAATATTTGCACATTGATCTAATTACCTACATAATCCTTTTCGCCTTTCGCTGATAATTGAACGAAGTTTGCTTTATGTATAGTGCTTACGCTGTAATTTGACTTAACTGAATTATTATTTTTTGTCTGTGGCACTGGGTAGAATTGAACTTGCATATGATGTGAAGTGCTATGACGTCCTGGCCGCCTTCAGTGTTCTTTATTTACATTTTAACTTTAACTTTGATGTTATGTTATGCAAGGTAAATATATACCTTTTCATTTTCAGATATCCTCCATAGTTTACATAGGCGTTGGAAGCTACATCATTGTTTATATTGTTCAAACGGAGAAAGTAGAATGGTTTCCGAATTCCTACTACAGCAATATCCACCGTGATGGACCTATCGCCAGCAGAATTGTAGTTCCTCCACCAGACCCACCACCAAATGTTGTAGAAGACTTTGACGTTCACGTTTACCAGCAGCAGCCTCAAAGCCCTTTTCTACAAAATGCAATATTTCCTGCTGACGAAGAAAACGATGAAACGAGGCTTTTACGGGAGGAAAAAATTAGAAATGCAAAAGCTATTTACTACAGACGACACGGTAAACATGCACAATATATGTCTGTTATGTTGTATTTACTTGCTCAAGCGACGCGTCAAGCCATTATGTAACTTCTAATGCATTCGAGGAATTGAATACTAACCAAAACAAGAATCTATTGCAATGATGTGTAATTTGTATCATTTCACGATTTCACCTGACAAAAACACTTTCTCTCTGATAGGTTACACAACCTCCTACATACATGACGACGTAGATATATTTATACGACAAATGTAGATAACTGAATGCAAGTATAATGTAAAACAACGCTGACACAGGCACACAGGTAGTTTGTGTATTGTTAGTACCTAACCAACTGTGCTTTCCCATTTCCCACTGGAATTATAACAAAGTTGTTTGCGAGCAAAATCCACTACATGATTTCTACGGTGGCTTTAATGTATGTTTGTAGAAAGGACAGAATCTTTTGATACCGGGTTGTATGTCTAAATTTTCGCGTAATTATATTCGAAAATATAGTAACTTGTTCGGAAAAAGTTTTCCCTAAACAATCCTCTTTGTTAATCATCTCAATGTTGAGTTCCCAGTTTCATGAATGTAATTTAGAACTGATTATTA
Organism: Sinodicranocentrus sp. ZH6; assembly: GCA_027743935.1. Classification (NCBI taxonomy): domain Eukaryota; kingdom Metazoa; phylum Arthropoda; class Collembola; order Entomobryomorpha; family Entomobryidae; genus Sinodicranocentrus; species Sinodicranocentrus sp. ZH6. The sequence goes on along the minus strand of JAHZNA010002836.1, from coordinate 3,652 downwards.
TTTCATGATTGGTTGATCATAGTAAATTACAGAGCACATTCGATGCGATGTAACTACTCCACGAATGTAATTGTAAGCCACATTTTCATTTATTTATAGTTGGACTATTCATTTGTCTTGCTGCTACCCTCATTATTATCAACACTATCCAATTTCTTACAGACATCTGCCTTTTTCATTCAACATTAAAGGTAAATCTTATTACAATAACTACTTGCACAATCTCATATTCCACCCCCAAAACTCATCGTAAGGAAAATTTTGTATTCCTGTTACCAATATATGATCTGTCTAATAAGTCAATGGAATACCGTTCTCCTTTGTATAACTTGTAAACGCAACCAATTCCTTAAAATTCGGCACAGAACAAGTCGTCAACATAGTAGTACCATGCTACAAAAAATGAAAGCTCAAATTGTTTTTTTACAAGTTACACCATCGTGAACCCAGTCCATTTACTTACTGGACAGAGCAAAGTTCTATAATATAATAGCGGAATATCAGAAGACAAAATTCTAGGTATAAAGGATAAAATCAAAAAGTTTTCTTTTTATACCATTAAAATATATAGGGCAAGAGATCAACTTCCCTCTGGGTATTTTTTCTTTTGGATATTATTCTGTGGATTATGACGCTCATTTGTTTCATCACAATATTTTCTGGAGGCGGCATCTTCCTCCTACTGGTATTCTTGATAGGAACGACAATCCGAGTTTATATCGTGTATGTCCTACACGAGGTCATGTCAGACATGAGAAAACCTCGTGCATGGAGCAGCACCACCTCGGAGTATCCAGTAATAGCGAAGCCGGAACCCCGCAGTGTGGTAGAAGCTGAGGAGGGGAGTGATGAGACTGCGAAGGTAGGTAATGGAAGCTCGGATGATGTAAATGATGAGGAAGCTACACCAGCAGTTGGAGACTCGGCGACGTCATCCAGAAAATCCTTGCAACCTACTCAGGGTAGTTGTCGAATAAAAAAATTCTGGAAGGTCAAGTAGAACTGGGTCACGTTACGGGGGACAGGGAAAGATGTATCAATGGGCTATTTTTAATTTTACAGGGTGAAGACGAGAATGAGACTGGTGAGGAAATTGTCGAAGCTGAGAATCAACAAGCTTTAAATGAAATGAGAAAGGCTGACGTGGATGACGGTGAAAACGATGATGATGGTGATCAGGCAGAAGAAAATGTTGGAGAAGATGTAGGTGCCACGGAGGATCCTGATGATCTAGAAGATCAAGGGGATGGAATGGAAGACGCTGTTAAAGATGTTTCTGATCAGCAGTCAGAAAGTGGAGGCGTCGAGCCGGATGACGCTGAACCAGTTCTAGATGAAGAACCTGATGGGGAGGCTCCAGGGGACAAAACCACAACTGACGAAACTGATAACGAGGAACCTGCTCTTGAAGAAGTAGTCGAGACTGAGGCTGGGGACGATGAACCAAACCAAAATCGGGAAAACGAAGAACCTGGAAAAATAGAGTCTGAAACTACTGAAGATAACCCTGTGGAGGAAACCGAGGAGCCTATGGAAGAGCATGCTGAATCGGGAAACGTTGATGAAGTGCATGATGATGAGACTGTGAAGGAAGTGCCTATTGAAGATGAGACTTTGAATATTGAACCTGAAAGGGAAAATATCGAAGAAAAGGACGACAATGTTGCTGACGGCACTGAAGGTACTTCAAATCAGGAAGGTACTATGGATGAAAGCGGAAATGAGCAGATTTCGAAGGAAGAAGAAAATACTTTAAAAGAATCTTCTGAGCTATCTCCGGAAGCAATAAATGATCTTTTCCTGGAAGAGGCGACTGAAGAAGTAGCTACGGCAGAAGCTGAGAGTGAGGAAGGGAAGGATGAAAGTGAAGAAATGGATGAAAAGGAAGGAGAAATAGAAGAAAACACAGGGCAAGTGCCCGTAGACGAGGAACAGGATGCCATCCCTAGTTCACGGAGAAATAAAAATGTCTAATGTATGCATTTTTCTTGTTAAGATTCAAAGAAAATATTCAATAAACAATGAAAGACTTTAGAAAATCTCGTAAGCTATTTTAGGTCAGACTGAATCACATTTGGGCTATTCAATACTAAACAGGTTATTGCTCCCTTGAGGCAATTTCATCCAGTTTCATCAGTCACCAACCAAGTAAGGGTACATACAAAACAAATTTAAGCATTTTATCACTCAGTGAAATACTAAACTTTCGTATTGAGCACGTAATAAGTAATCGTTTGAAAATATTTTTATAGTCGTCTAAATTTAGAGTAGGAATGCATCTTAAGCATCACATTATAGCATCTTTTTGAATAACCTTTTCTGTTTTGATTTGTTACGTATGGCCGGCCTGGTATGTCAACTAATTGTATGAGCTGACACAAACAGGGTGTCCCTATATAGCATTGATTTTCAGCTCCACTGGGCTTTAAATTTTTAAATCAATATTCGCATGCAACAATTTGTACAGACAGAGAGAGAGATAGTTGTTTTATGAAATCTCTTACACACCATAGCTGGAATAACACCTATAAAATAAATAAATTAGTGATATTAATATTACGATGTTAAAACAAGAGCTTTGCCCGGCTTGAAAGCGAAACGGGTTTGAGCTGTGCACTAGAGTGCACCATTAGACAGTTAATACAGGATTTATGCACACCCAGCGGGTAGTATTTTTTCTGGAAAAATAATGTGGCTTGAAATTGCTTTTTATATCCACGTTTTTTATTAGTTTCTAACAAGGAAATATTTTTTAGTGAAAGAGAGTTGAGGCAAGTGACATCAAGTCTGGTCAACTTTGCAGCGAAAATCCCGAATCTGTACTTCGTTTTCCGTAAAACGCATGTTTGGCTGAGTTATGAGAGAATTTACGCTAAAAACCCTCATTAAAAGAAAATGGGCTACAATAGTAGCTTAAAGAATAAAAAATAAGTCAGATTTTGTGTTTACACTTCAGCAAAATTCCTTACCTGTTTCTAGTTATAAGATTTTATATGTTTTGTGATATAAGCTTTAATGCATGTTAAAGGTACTGACGAACAAGGCGGTGAAAAATAGTAAAAGCTGCATAACTAAAATACGGTAAAGAATTCTAGCAAAGTTTAAATACAAAATCTGGCTTATTTTTATGCTTTATTTTTCTATGTAAAAAAGTTAGCACTTTTTCCCCATGTTATTTCAATGGGAGCTTTCGATATAAATTCTCTCATAACTCGGCCAAACATGCGTTTTACGGGAAACGGAGTTCAGATTCGTGATTTCCGCGGCAAAGTTGACCAGAGTTGATATGTCACTTGCCTCAACTCTCGCTACACTAAAAAAGGTTTCCCTGTAAGTCCATAAAGCCATAAAAGCGTATCAGTGCATTGGGCTGCGGTTAAAATAAGGCATTTGACTTCAAAATTTTGATTCTTGATTATACTTATACGTGACTGCAGGAAATGTACAACACACACTATAGCGCACTATAGCGGTAGTACGATGTTGAAGGAAGGCAAATCTATACCTATAATCTACCCTCATCGTTTAATTTCTGAAAGAATACTAAGAATGAAAGAAAGAGCACGTAATTGGAGCATCAATAAAAGTCTGGAAAACGACGAGGAAGAAAACAAAATACGATTGATTTTGCCTTACATGGGTCCGGTAACAA
>JAHZNA010002835.1:0-16476 GCA_027743935.1 Sinodicranocentrus sp. ZH6 | reverse complement strand
TATTTTCTGCATCTGTAATTCTGAAGTTGCGCGAACGAGTAGAAGACAACGATATGATATAATATCATTTCGTTTTCACATCGCATGCTTGTTTCATTTTCACTATTCCTCGATATGTGTGTTCAGTCGCAATCACTGGGTTCCATCTCCAATAGTTTAAAAAAGTCAATAATATAACACGTTGTTTATTAGTATAAATTGAAATTAGTTCTAATAGGTTTTAGGTTACTACTACAAAAAAACAGTTGTTACTATCTTAATCTCGATACTATACACTTTAAACTCTACCTGAAACTTTTAAATGAACTTGTTAAACAGTTTTTAACAAGCTAGCTTGTTATCATGGAAGCACGACGCCGAAGTTCTCTTTCAAAAAGAGTTACTATTCGGGAAGACCTTCGCGAGTATTACCAGTCTAATGATGACGGTTTAATAATTTGCAAGTTGTGTCAAGATCCAAAAGGACAGATTTATGTGAAGGATAGAGGATGGTTTAATTTCGAACGTCACATCGTAAGTAATACCTGTTGAATACTTTACTTATTTGTAGTTACAAATACAACTCAACTGTGGTTTCTGTCGTTGTTCCTTAACATAATGGCTAAAATGCATAAATTGTAGGTGAGAAATCACAATATTCCTCAAGAAAAGTTCAAAAAAGAACATTCCAAAACAGATGACATCACACGACATTTTCTGCCAACAATCAAGAGTACTTACAATCAGTCAGATTGTTACAAACGGGATGACACAAGGCAAATTAGATTTGAGCAAGACTGCGTCGATCTTGTCGCTATAGATGGTCTGCCACTTCAAGTAACCACAGGGGCAGCTTTCGTTAAACTAATTCGGCACCAAAATGGAGCCTTACGAATTCCATCCAGGCAAACCGTTGGAAGAAGATTATCAAAACATTACTGTGAGGTACCTACCTACAATTTTTTAAGTTAAACAAGCTAGCTTGTTGGAAATAAATTTAATTTATATTGATCTAAAAAACACAGATTACAAGAGAAAATGTTGCAAAAATTGAAAAGATTGACAAGCTTCATATTACTTTGGATTTGTGGAGTTCGATTTCACGTATTTCCGTACTTGGCGTTAAAATACATTTTATTGATGAAAACTGGAAACTTCAATCATGGACTGTAAGCTTCAGACATTTTTCACATAAGAAGACTGGACATAATATTAGACTCTTCATTAAAGAATTGCTGGAAACCGAACTTAAAATTCGCCCTAACCAGGTAAAACTTAAACAAACTAGTTTGTTATGACCAAACTTATGTAGTTTATGGATATTTATTGTCAAAGATTGCATCTGTGATGGCTGATAATGCGGCTGAGAACATTAAAGCATTCGATTTGGAAGAATTTCAAATGGATACTGACACGCACTTCGACGATGAAGATTTTTTGATGACAATTGACGAGGAAACCGAAGATAATGACATCGATGTAAACGATCATGGCGATTATGAAGTGGAAGATGTGGATGCGGAAGATGAAAGATTATTGGAGTCTGAGCTCGATAAAATAGTGGACTGGTCAAGAGCCGATTTCCAGCGATTAGGTTGCGTTTCCCATGCTCTTCAGCTAGTAATCAAGGACATCATTAAGGCCAACAAAACGGCTAGTGCATTGTTGAAAATAGTTACAGAAATGGTGTCCTTCTTTCATAAATCAAATTTTTGGAGTGAAAAATTATTACGCAAAACAAAGCTGTCTATTGTTGCTATTGGAAAAACTCGCTGGAATTCATTCTGTTTAGCTCTTGAGAGATTAGTAATGGTATTTTACAAGATATTAGAATGTTTTGCATCTGTTTGAACCAAATACATAATTGTAAATGCGGTTTCATGAACACAACTTTGTATGATTTTAAGGAGAACTTCGTCGATAAAATGAACGAAGTAATCTTGGAAGCTAAGGGTAAAAAAGTTTCATCTCCGGATCCGATATCACCAACCAATCTGAGTCTTATGGTGGAACTGTGCAGTATTCTTCAGCCGGTCAAAGAATTAACAGATAGGGTGCAGTCCGACAAAGTGACATCGTCTTTGGTGTTAACCGGAATTATATGCTTATATAGCGGTTAGTATTTTATTCGACAACAAGCTATCTTGATATGTGTAATAATATTTTTGGAACTTGTTCTTAGCGTTAAGCAATTTAGATGTGAAGCATCAAGATTTAACGGTCCTTCGTACAAATCTTTGCCTTGGCATAGTAGAAAGATTTGCTTCGCCTATTCAAGAAAGTTACAGAGGTAGAGGTCCCAGAAAGCAGCTGCTCAAAGTTTTTGAGAAGAAACAATATATTATTGCGTCGTTACTGGATCCACGCATCAAATTAAAGCCGTTTCAGGGTAAACAAATGCTTAAATTTTACTGCAATCATGCTCAACAAGCTAGCTTGTTTCAATTTACCTTACAATAATATTTACTGTTCGGTTTAGCTATTTTACATGACACTTTTGGCTTGGGTAAACATCTTTGCTCTCAAGAAAAGGCTTTGCAAATACTTCATTCGGAATTAGATCTCCACGAAGTATCTTCAACTGAAGAACTGGAGTCAATTAATTTAGTTTCCCAAAGCTCTGAAGTAGAAGTGAGCCAACCGAGCCTGAAACGGACGAAAACAAGTATTTTCGATGCCATGTTTAGTGAAAGTCAACCAACATCAGATACAGGCTGTCATAGTGTAGTAAGCCATAAATCCTACACTGAAGAAGTCGAGGAATATTTAAGTGAAAATATTTTAAACATCACGGAGTGTCCATTAACGTACTGGCGTAAACGTAAGCAAAGATATCCTCAACTTTGTAAATTAGCTCGAATGTACCTTAGTCTTCCAGCAAGTACAGGTAGCGTCGAAAGATTGTTTTCAATAGCCGGATCAATTGCCAGAGCAAGACGAAATCGAATTATTATTGCAACGCTCGAAAAAATTCTTCTTTATCGAGAATGGCGCATACGTAACTCGAGTATTTCAAACATGCAATTATGAGGAATCTGCCAGATAAGTTTATTGATGAAATCATTCCTGTTATTTGAAATATTTTTTACAATTACTGAGTTCGTTTTGCCTTTAAAAATGTGCGTTGAATACTTCTTTTTACTGGACGTTTTAATGAACAGTGAAATTGAGAACAAGCTAGCTTGTTATATTCTTATAATATGTATGTAACGTGTAACCGTAAATTAACAATAGAGTAACAAATAGATGTCAAATAACACTGTTCAAACAAGCTAGCTTGTTATATTCTGATAATCTAATGCATAAAATTAAATAGCGACAAATTCATTATAAATAGCACCAATAAAACAAGCTAGCTTGTTATTGTTTTATCTTTATAATCTGTCAGTTCAATAGGAAATAAAATAAAACAAACTAGTTTGTTACTTAACATTACTATAATCAATTTTCACCCGGCAACATGTTTTTAGAACCGCTGCTTTCGCTTTATTTTCACCCATTTTTACACTCATGTTTTCGAATCGGCGTAAAAATTGCTTCTCCTTAAATTCTGCGTTTTCTGGTCGGGCATACCACGCTTTATAGCTTTGTTTAGATTTTGGAAAAAGGCATGCCCACGCGGGACCATGACCACTTTTAAGGCAATTATGGCACTCAATTAGTCGAAGTTCATTAATGTAAGCGCCATCTGTTTCAATGATTTTCTGGAGTACTGCTGCTTGAAGGGCTCTTTGGGAATTTATGTCGATGATTCGCTTGTCGACATTTCCCATAATGGATTTAATGAGAGTTACATCGGCGGACTCAATTAACGATAGCCTGACAAGTTTCTCGGACTCCACTAGTTGATGCGGTTTCTCATCAATAATTCGTGACAATAAATCACGCCATTCCAGGAGTGCTTCGAAGATTTTGATGTGCTTTGCTTGCATTCTTCTTAATAGTTCAGGCATTTGGGTACCCTTTCTTGCTGTTAGTTTAGTGATTTCGGTCTTCGCTTGGACCTCAAAATTTGGTACAACGCTGGGCATTACTTTTAGATGAGTGGATACTCCTATGAGCTTTGTTTTTGTCTCTTCTATGGCTGCCATTAATAGTTTGCTGGAGGAATCCTTCTCTATCATCTAAATGAAACAAGCTAGCTTGTTATTTGCCTACTACTATTGGGATGGAATATTTGGGAATAGTTAATACCTCATATCGCATTCGATCGAAAGCACGTAGTAAAATATGCACATCATTCGTGGCGTAAACTTCTTGGTCTTTCGTCATTCCTTGGCCTGGTCTTAATCGCCAATCTGAAAGTGTCTCTTTTTTAAAAAATCTAGCGGCTTTAGGGCAGTAGCGGCAAGCTAAATCTTGAAATCCTATTTGCTTTTCTCCATCCAAAAGCGAGTGCATTATTTGTGTATCGACGGCGCCAACAATAAAGATTTTGAAATCCTTTTGAAGCCATTTTACGTCGTTAGTTAAGTCATGTCCGATCTTCAGTACTGACATTGATTCGAAAATAGGTTTTAATTTTCTGGAAATATCATCGTGCAACTTAAATGGATCGATAAGAAAGTCTCCAAACTCCCATGTGCCAATTTGAATTAGACTGACAAAATCTACCCAAATATTAGAAGTATTTAAACAATTGTAAAACTGCAACAAACTAGTTTGTTTTGTTGTTAAAGTTCTTACCCGTAAAAGTTCTATGGTTGTGCATCTCTAAGTCTACGGTGATTTCAGTGCAAGTAGAAACCCTTTCTATAAATTTCTCTAACTTTTCTACAGAGTTGACCCAGTTGGGATTAGGGTTTCCAGCTGGGTAACAATCAAATGACATACGAGGAATTAGATGAACTGGTTTAGCTTCAAAACTAAGCACATTATTTGACGAAGGGTTCTGGTCGTAAATAGTTGCTCCGAAGTTAATTTGTCGCGTGGTCCGCATTAATTCGGGATTTAAATCCTGAGGTCGGGCCAATTCTAACTTTTTGTAAGTAGCATCCCATTCCTTTGTTTTGGAGTGATACACCTTTCGTTTCTTTTCTCTGTTACTGGCCATTGTCTTCTATCATTAATAACAAAAGTTCATTATTTGTTGTTCCACATCACTTTTGAATATTTCACTGCCACATTTACTCATACAATTATTTATTTATTTATTTTTGTTGCATCATTTACCTTTTCTTTCCGTCTACTTTAGGCGTTGAACAAGCTAGCTTGTTTTGATTGAACTGAAGTTTCAAATATTTTACTCAAAAATATAATCCTGGATGAATAGACAGATAATATTTTAATATACTTAATTTCCTGACGAGATTAATTAATTTCTTTTATTTACATGCGCACACAACCATGTCATATGAAGGACTAAACGTAAATGGATTTTACAGACAGCTGTTGAGCTATGTAGAAGAAATAGGATTTCGCCAAACGTTTTTCTGTGACCGCATTCTGCACCTCTGACGTATGCATGTGTATGTGTAATGTGCATGGTTTAACTTGTAGTAAAGTCAGTTGGCGAGTGCATGTAGTATACTTTCAAGCTTCTGGGTAATATGAGTGGTTGGAGTGCCGTGATGGGTTGGAGTGAGTGGCAATACTATGTGAGGGGAGGTGTGTGGTTACGGAAAAAATACATAGCATGATGGTGAGTGGGAGTGTGGGGTCTTCGCTAAATCGTAAGTGGAGCGGAGTGTGAGTGGAGGGGAAATCAAATGGACATCACTGATTCGCATATTAATACTTCCTTTTCATGTGTAGTAATAGTAATGAACATTACGATGCAAACCCTTTCTTTCCATGATTTCACATGGTAAGATATGGAGGGCAACACTTTTCTCTGTTTCGGCTCTTTTCCGACAAAAAGCAGGGAACACTATAAATACTGAATACTAGTAGTGTGATCCACCGGCACACGACTGGCAGTCCGTTGGTGACGTATCCGTTAGTTTAGTACACAACACACCCAGGTACTTTCCTTAGAGTTGTTGTTAATACGTATTATTATTCGGGTGTATGTCTGACCAACCTGTCCGCATGCACTCCTCATGCCCTTGATATATCGTTAGATATCTAGTTTTAAAAAAATTAAATTCTTCAATCAAGTAAACAGTAAGTCGAAAAGTTCTGAAATGGACCGAATCTGGTCAACGGTCTTTTAATTTTCGAATTTCAAGATTAGAAGTATCGAAGTATGGGGTAGTAATAGCTTTAAATTAACTCATTAAAGAGTCAAAATTAATCCAAAACTGCAGGCAAGGCTAAAGTTAATAAAACCGGAAGTGTTTGAAAAACGATTTAGACTATTTCCCCAAATTAGCAATATAACATTCATATAGCATGTTATACATCAAAAAGAAGCTACTGAGAAGTTGAGACTAGATTTTTGTACATGGATCAAAATTTCGAATCGTTCAAGCAATGTTCAAAAACAAGCATTTTGTTGTTACAGCTTTTAACGGTTTATAGTCTGCTATTTCCATAGAGGTAGTCCTTTTCGTAAAGGTTTATTTAGCTTGCGCGTGTCTACGCTACAGATACAAAGATTGCTACCGAACCCCGTCCGTTCCTCCGTAAACTTGAGCATATCTCTGCTCAGAATCCACATTTTCACTTTTGTTTTTTGCAATCGATATCTAATAACCAGAGCTTTATTCAGTTCAAAGCACGAGCAAATTAAGGTCAAAGGTCACGTAGTTTTTAAATTCGTTCAGCTACAAATAGCAAGTGACATATCAAAATGAAGCTAATACATAGCACTACTCAAAACTGTCCACACTTCTTATATGGGGTCACATCATTTTCAATGCAGAGACTTTAACTATAGCGCAAGCTACTCATGATTGTTTGATATTAATCTTTATTCATATTCATATCCATAAAAATTCAATAAAAAACGACAAACTTGAGAAACAACCCACTAGTAAGGTTGATAGTTTGGATGTTATTACACTCGTGATAAGCATCATGCACCGCAATGTCCCAGAGCCGTGTGAATATAACCGCGTCTCATAAATATCATGTTGCTAGTGTTGCTACTAACTAAAACTCACTATTGACTCTTAATTCATCTCACGTCATATTCATATTTGTATGTAGCAAGCAAGCAGATCTCTACATTACTTACAGGAAAATGCCGAGAAGGGTCCAAAGGTCTGGCGAGCGTCCAAGCCAGCTAGCGAACGGTGTGTTGCCGAAACAGATTCAGATAAGTGTATTTTTTATGGACACATGATGATATTACGAATATTACATTAAATACAACAAGCGCTTAGTGCTGTATCAAAGACAGCTAGGAATGATGATGGCCAAATGTTTGAAATTAAAAAATAATTGTAGGCTAAATAGCCCTCGATAATGATAATGATGTTCTCGCTTGCTCAAAACTGTGGAACATTAGTTTCATATAAATGAAAAGCTCTCTTTTAAGGAAGCAATCTAAAGTGCATACACACTTGTTTTTCTTATTACTCATTTAACTAGGCATGCTCCGAACATCGTTTATCATCCCGTTATTCCAATCTTGCTCCATCTTGTATTCCAAGATATGGAGCAACGTGGAGAACTTTGAAAGAGTTCATACTATGGATAACCAGCCACAAACATAATCCAAGTAGGCATGCTCGCTTGAAGAAAAAGGATTTCATATTACATGATGTGGTAGTGTGGTAGCTAGACCACCACGACTTGGCCTATTCTCTTCCCTTCTGCATTCTTCCAATAAGTAAAAAACTGACTTTATTTTTTGTGCTACCTTCTGTTTTCTCGACAAGTCGAGTAACATACACATGCACCTCATACAACTTGGGCATGACAAGTATACCAACTAACGTGAAGATGATAACAGAGACAAAGACCAACGTACAAGGAAAGGGCTGTAGCAATATACCAAGTCCATTCAGTGAGCGTTCAGCAATCAAATTCGGTTTTATATGAACCCTCAATGGAACCAAATTTGGAGCCGTATTCATTTCACAACCCCAGCACATCAGTGCCAGTTTTTTTATCAGCACAAAAATCCCATCGAGAGAAAACACTTTTTCACCATGCACATTTTGTGCAGTTGATTTTTAAAGTTATGGAGTCAAAAAATGCATAGTAAAACAAATGAAAGTTTTCTCAGGTGTCAGGGTGTTTCTTTTAGGGAAATTGAGGGAACCAAATTTGATTGCTGTAAATGGGCTCACTCACTGTACTCTTTAAATTAAATTCAAGATAAAAAAATAAAACCAATAAGTAATCATCTCCCAAACTCCCTTAGAGTTATATGTGAATTTATTAAGCATGATTACCTATCAGGGCAAAGTCTGATATTGGTAATTTTTATGAATAAAATTTTGTGTATAAATTCATTAAATATTATCATATATTCAAATACCAAAGTTTATCAGACAACATTGATTTATTTAGACTTTACATCGATCCTTTAGGTTACTCTCCTTGTAAATTATACACTTCTCATCTCTCTCTTTTTTTTTGTGTGTGTGTGTCCATACAGTTTTTTCCTCTGGTTTACACTTCTCGCTTCTTTAGTGGGGAGGGGGATATCCATGAAAATAAAGCCAGAAGGGGGCTCATGCTCATCCATGCTGCTCACTTTCCGTCCGAGAGTGAGGAGTCGAGCGAAATGTGAGCAGTTTTTTGCAGCTATAGCGAGAAACTTGTCTCAAAATCCCATGCTTTGCTTGTGGGCCGGAGAGTCAGTCGGTGATGTAGTGCCATGCCGTGATGATGGTCGGTTCGTGTCGTTGTGTAAAAAAATCATAAGCCAAGTCATTTCTTCTCTCCATTATATTTTCTCTTCTCTCTCTCTTCCTATCTTTTCGTTTTTGTTGCAAGAAGTGCTGCAGTGTGAAAGCTAGCGAAATATCCGGAGGACAAGACAAATGAAAAGTTTGTGTGTGCGTTTGCTATACAGTTACGAAGGGTTTCTCTTAGGATTTTTAAGGAAAAGGGAAATTCACTAGTCTGTTTATTGTCCTCTTTTTCCTCCTCTCCATGTGCTCATTTATAATCTTGTTGGGATTTCTGACTGTTCTCTAGTCGAGTGTCGAATTTGTAAGTATATTCATAAAGCAATGTAGAGCTAGCAAAAAATAATTATGATAGTAATTTTATGAGAATATGATACGAGCTACATTTCGCCATCACAGTATGCATCCTTTAGAAGATAAATATACTATAGGTATAATATCATGGAGCAGTATTATATCCATACCCCGCATAGAGGAATACACATTTTGCCGTTGATCGAAAGTGTGAAGACGGGCATTGGAACGAGGAAAAAAATCCTCGTGACTCGGTTTCTTTCTCTCTCTCTCCCTGTCGCACTCACTCCCTGGTAGTTTGCTTATAGCTTTAGGAAGACATTGTATTCGAATAGGTCTATTTTTCTTCATTAACATCAGTCAGAGGATGAGAGGAGAATTATCATCTGCATGGTATCCTTTCTAAGGATGATATTGGAGCTAACCTGAGAAAAATGGTAAAATCATCTCAACAATTCTGTTTTCCCCTGGAGAATTATTGTAGCAAGAAAGAGCTACTGGAAAAACTTGTATAATTGATTGCCATTATTCAAAACTCAATATTCAAGAATTCGAAACGCTTGTATCATGATCAAGTGAGGTTAGACAAGAAGAACTCGATTTTTCAAGTTCAAAGTCCGGTTTTCTTCGAGATCTTTTAAGCCTCATCCATTGTGTTGGTCACTAGGTTAAAAAATACCATTGTCTGGAGTGGAGACGGTTGAGCGAATGTGCGATGAAAACAAACCCTTTTTTTGCTTAAAAGATTCTTATCATATAGTCGTCATTCTGAGCACGAAGAAGGGAAAAACAGGTTCACTCCAATTCCATTACCATTGTTGAAATTCTTGAAAACATTGTTCCTCTTGTATCCTTGATTGTGTGAATGAGCGCGAGTGTGAATAATCCAAGAAATATGAAGAGGCTAAGCATCATGGAAGTTTCTTAGGACTTTGGATGCCTTCTATTGTTTGATTTTCAATTGCTCGTTTTATTAGCTGTGAATAGATGTTGTGAATGAATTGAACAGAAATGATGTAAAAGTGTGAGAGCGAAAGCTCAGAGAATTCCTCTTAGGGAGCAGGCTCCATGTACCTGCATTTCATCCCTTAATTGTTGACTTTTTCACTTTGCATTACATAACCAATTCCACGACGTGATATTCATTCTCATGCCCTCCTTGTGTTCTCTTCTATATACCTGCTTTGAAATTTGAAATACTTATTACTCTGGCGGATGTTTGATACTCGGATTGCTGTGCCTGTAAATCATTTTCCACTTGTCAATTTCCTGGAAAAAATGGGAAACTTTTTGAAGTGAGTGTGAATTTATTTCATTTCGGAAATGAGCATTTAAATGCCGACCCATGACAAAAGTGTTGGTGATAATTCAAGTTACTGAATTGCTTTCAATTCTCAATTCAATTTTTTCTCGGAGACAGTGTACCCCGTAAAATTGAATAGAATTGAGAAGGTCGCTCCTCACGTTATCTTCACGTGGGTGAGTTATGTATTCCTTTTTATTGAGCATATAAACCAGTCTATTAACTTAATAGACTAGATGACTAAATAACAATCGTTAAAAATGTATTAATCTTATTAAGATACTAGTCTATTTATTGTCCTCATTTATTCGTTATCCCTATGAAAGGAAATACACGTCCGCGTGGTCAAGAATTTTGTGAATTATTTGTGTCATCATCCTAGACGTCCATCGTGAAGTTTCTCATCATTTTTTAAAAAACTGACGTCTGTGAGCGAGTTATTCATCCATAGTTCTACCACACACATCCATTTAAACTATCTATTTAAGATTATATAACATTCCTACGGAGAAAAAAGAATGCGGGGTAGTCCTCTTTCCTTCACAATTTTCCCCTCATATTAATTCTCCACTCATTTTGAAACAAGTGAGTGAGCACAGTCGCAAAAATTTGCAAAATGAATATTCCAAGTGGGAGCAAATTTTCTATAGTTCCTAGTTGTCTGTCTCCTCCTTCATGTGGATGTAAAAGTATGCGCGTGTGTTTGTGGAACACCGTTACACAATAGATTAACATTCATTACGTAAAAGTCGTGAAGGAGAGAACGTCAAATCGTCATCTCCTCCACCTTAACATTTTACCATCTTCTTTCACACATGCTTCCACAATAGAGTTGTACATGTTTCAACCATCCAATGCCATGTTTCAGGGTCTTTTCTTCTCTCAACGGATATACTGACACGGGAGAGATAAAAACGAAAGTACTTTTACTCTAGAAAGAAGAATACAATACAATCGGAGGGATCTCACAGTGTACACACCTAATCCATAATCTTATGGACGAGATGGGAAAGCACATGTGCGTGTAGCGGTGTGCATATATTGTGCATTATGCATCTAATACGGTATGTGATCTGAATACCGTGAAACGAATAAGAATACAAAAAATATTATGCATATATATATGGCAACTACTTACTTCATAAACTTTTTTTTTCTGAAGAACCGTGTTTAGTTAGACTTTAGCCAGTAGTGAGTAGTGATGAGCTTCTCTCAACATTTACGAACTTCAAATGAAGTTCATCCAATAATACCACTCCATACTCGAAAACTTTTTTTCAAATGGAGGAGGCGAGGGGAGGAAGATTATTCTGTATTATAATGTGAATATTGTAAGTACGAAAGCTCAATGCACCTTGCATATATGCTGTACTCCAATTCACAAAAAAACATATATTTTGCTCCTTCTTTACAACTCGTCTTTCCTCAAACAGTGAGAAAGGGCAAGAAAGAGGAAATCTTAAGACATACTGGTCTTGTCCTTTTTCACTGTTATTTCACTGCTCTACTCGTATAAATGAAGGGAGAAAGAGAGCGAACTAAATTAATGTACTGTATGCCTTTTCTCACATCATCTGCTTCTCCCGTGCTCTTCAAATGCATCTCTTTAGACAAAGTGCTTCCTTTGTTTCACTGACATCATGCTACTTCATACACGAATATAGATTTTCTGAGAATAGGCTATTGTATTTCAAGGGTAGCAAGTCTGCGTTGTCGATGTGTCACTTGAAGATGAGGATGAGAAGCTTCATTTACCGGTGGAACAACACATGTAATATAGTCATATTTGCTCTTCCTCTCCTAGTGACTTGATGGTTATTGATCTTTATTTCTCCAACCGGCAGAGATGTAACTATTATTGTGAATAATGTGAATGGATATAATGAAAACTCGTTGTTTGGAAACACCTGGAACATCACAGCAACGCATGAAAAAGAGAGGGGCACACAAAGCATGGTTTTCGTTTTAGTTGATCATATATAATGCTTCTCTATACTGCACGCTTTGTCCCGACCCGACTCGCGTGATATCGTGCCACATTGTGTGAATGTTTGCATGGAAAAGGGGAAGGTAATGGAATAATAAACCCGACGTTGATAGCCGCTGTAAGAAAATAGCGTGGTAGGTTAGGTTACTGGAAATTTAGAAAAAGACTTTAATCCGACCTGTTTTCCACTACAGGTCACACAAGTGCTATAGCGCTTGAAGCATTTTCTCGAAAACTTGTTTCCTCAAAGTCATACCGTTCTACGAACATTTTGCTTGTACTCGTTGATCTGTCATCTTCAACGTGGTTACTAAAATAAACACAATAACATACATAAGTATAATTAATTCGGGATACAGATGAATTTGAATTGCTGCTATGTTTTGTGAACAATCAGACATTAGAATATTGTGATGGATTGATAGAGGACAACCAACCAACTTCTAAGTAAACGATTTTTATATAGAAAACGACAACTTAAAAGCAGTAGACATTTGCCTCTAACTTTAGATTTCATAAATTTTAAACGATAAAAGAATCCTTTGGACCTCTCCAACATCTCACGATCAGCTTTATAAAGAAGCTCACAAACAGACAAACTATACATAAAGGGAAGAAGACAGATATACCATGTGCTGGCATTATGCCTTTTCTTCTCGTTAAAGTCGAATTTTTACTCATAGTCACATGGCAGATATACTGAGAAAAAGTGAGGAGGGGAGAGCAAAAATCATGATGAAATGACTGCTCCGTCGTTTCGTGCTTTTAGAATATCATCTCCTGCACCGTGCAAGTTATTGTGAGAAGTTAACTCGTGAATGAGCTGTAAAGGATATCTCCAATGCGAACCATCACTGGGCGCCATGTCATTCCAATCCTTGCCACAGTGCCATGTCATTGCATGCCGACAAAGTTATAAGTACGGGCAAATTTGAGCCAAACCTTTCCTGGTTCTTCTCTCCCTTCTTTTGTAATATGGTCAGTGTCATCAACTCAGTTTCAACTTTTACCAAAGTGTTGTTAGCCCCAGTTTGGATCAACTGGGTTTTACAGGACTCACTTCCTCCTTTTACGGTGAAAAAGGTCGAATGTGTACAAAGTCATGTGACGCCATCTCACTGGATCAAATTGCTCTAGGCGGCTTCATAAATAAGAATTTGTACAAAGGGGAAAGAGCTAATACAGGACGGGGTCATACCAGCTCTTGCAAATCTTATTTTAGCTAATCACATCCTGTCTACTTATTCTTCACCAAGTCGTAAAAATCCCAAATTGCTTCATCTCCTCATAATTGATGGCTGTAATAAAATAAATATGTGCTGTATGCAGTAGACTCATAAACCATTTCCAATTTCGAATCTTTACTGCTTATAGGTTGCGTTGTTGAGGGAGGAAATCTCTTGGTGCATTTGCTGAATGGTAGTGATTGCAGTTGTGTAAGAGTTTTCTTTTAAATCAAGTGTTCAAAAAGCTGGGTCCAATTTTTGAGGACTGATAACGTCAATACTTTTCGTCGCAAGGTACAACAACCTGCACAAAATACAGGTGCTTATAATAATTCCATTTATAGCGGCAGAGCAGACATTGATATTTCCATGTGAATGGTGTAAAAAAAATACGTTTAAGGAAAAGAATTAGAACCGGTGTGACAAAACAGGATTCACATTTTTTTCCAGATTGAATTGCATGACTCCACGTTGTGGAGTTTGGTTGAGTGGGAAGGCTGAGGAGGAAGACTCTTGATAACAGTTTTTATTTTTCCCCTATCTCTCCACCCTCTTTTCGTATTCATATTATGTGTCTGATCATTCAAAAGTACATGTATAGCATACTATATTTTTTTTTGGAATCAAAGGGAAATTGATAAATTGGGAATGCCGTCAGATAACACTGTTTATGCAAATGGACAGAAAAAAGAGATTTTCTCGAGTGTTGAACTATATTGCCCATTGCCCATGGTTCGCCTCATCCTCAGACTGTTCCACCTCTTGATGAAATATGCCATCGAACCAAAGAGTTGTCATGTATTTTTATACACTGTCTCCTGAATTGGTGGCGAGTGCATGGTAAAATGGATTGTGAGTACTTGTATTTTCCTTTGCAGAGATTGAATGCCCGTTTTCCAAACTTACTTCCATACTCTCATCCTTTTGCTCCTTACCAGCTTCACAGTGAGCAACGGTTATGGTGAGGATGATGTTGATATATACCAAAGTGCCATAACGAGCCTTATTTCTCACATTTTTGTAATAATTGGAAGAAGAATCCTGTAGGTCGGGTGTAGAACTACTGGTACGACACGCGTTTTATCCAGAGTTGTTGCGTAAATCTTGTTGAGCAATTTCTCTCTTCCATCACCACATCGTTGGCCATTGCTTTTCTTTTCTTGGCTGAACACATTGAGCAAGTAGTAAAGTGGAGGATGTTGGTCATTCTTTTTAAATAAACATCTTCTCTCTTTTATTACCTCTGCATTGCCTGACACCGCGAACGGACAGTTGGCGAACAGTATATCATTCTTTCATTTGCTTCCAACCATTTCACGCGTTGTTTATTGTGAAGAGCTTAAAAGTACTTTGCCCTTCTAAATGGCAGTCAACTTAATAGTGTAAATCCTCATGAACGATCAGTTCCCATTTTCCCATTAATTGGATTATTTGCAGTTGTAGCAAACGTGTGATAGGGAGAGTTTGTGATACTCCGACAACTTTGATTCTCACTCTTTCCACGATGAACTTTTCCAAATTCGGAAAAATGTCACATTTTGCGTGAAAAATAGATGAATACATCTAACTCTTTGCAAACCTTTTTTTAGCGATATTTCAATAGATTCTCAGTTGAATGAGGTGAAAGGGAATATTTACATGCTTCTAATAGAAGAATCAATATATCTCCCCCACTTAGGAAGACAAAGCTCTTGGCCAGTGTCTTGTTATAGTGGAGTGCGTAATGTATGTTGGCGAGACAAGAAACTAGATACTTGCACACAAAGTCAAGTGGATACCTTTTACATGGACATTTACCTGTTTCATTGCATCTCACGATACCAATATGAAACCGAAATGAGCTCAAGTAAACTAGCCAGAATAATAAAGTAGGCTGACACGCATCTCATTACTTGTCTTCTCATAAGTCCATTATTCAGATTTTTATATAGGAAGCCTCGTTTCTGGTCGTTGTCGCTACTATACAGAGAAAGAGAGTAAAAATGAGATGGAAACTGCATTGGCAAGCACAGTTATTAGTTCGTCTGCATTAAATTATCCTTTTTTTACTTCAATTATCACCATTGCCATAGCATATAAACTCAAAAGCTGATTATATATGCATGCTTTCATTATGAAAGCCAACTCTGTGCGCAGACGTTTTGTAAATCTGGGGAGCCAGAGACCAGAGGATTTTCTCATCTCTTAAAAAATAAAAGAGATGCATCCAAAAAAACCTTCCAAAATAACACATGCATTGTGCACCCTAGGTCTCAGCTAGCACATGATATTCCGTAGTAAATGATGTGCTCCACTCCACATCTAACGACTTGCCTCACCTTCAGCCTTTTCAATCAGCAAATATGAGATATATCTAGAATGTAGAAGTTGTAAAAGTGTTGAGGTTTTTCACACAAACTCCATTCCTCCTCTCTATCCTATACTTTCATTCCACACTAATGTCCGTTCTTTAAGATAATTTTTTCTACCAACATTAAATAAATATAACTAGCATTAAAGCACGTACTTCAGCTCACAACCGATTTAGTTGATGTATCTCAGCTTGAAAAAATTTACATACATCTGTTAAACGAGCTTATAACAATAATCCCATGAGCTGATAAATACATGTCATATACTGGTAAAGGTATGATATGCATGCACATGCATAAAACAAACGTAAAATATGTAGTTACCATAGTGGCGGCGGGGCTTATTATTATTTTCCTATTTTTCCTCCTTTGCTTATCACGATATTATTTTCGAGTATTTATTGGACTTGAGAGAGGACAGGATAGAAAAAAATGCTATAGAAATAGATGCGTATATATATGTAGGTCTATCAGAGGTTTTTACTTTTTCTTGCTGTCTCAATGCGATTCCTGGACTGAAATTCAGAATGGGTTTCCTACGAAGGATCGAGCATACTAAAGAGCTCTTTCGTGAGAATTGGCAAAGTCT
>JAHZNA010002834.1:0-21963 GCA_027743935.1 Sinodicranocentrus sp. ZH6 | reverse complement strand
CTGGGACAATACATATGCATTGTTAGTCACCCAATTGACATATCAATTAGGTCAAATCCAAATATTACAAGTCATTAAGTCAAAAATTACAAACCGAATCAAATGCCATTAATCAGCGAAAGTGTCATATTTAAAACTAATTAAGTTACATCAATGAAAAACAATAATGCTAGGAAGGCATTATAAAAAACATTGTTAATTCATACAAGCCATAGCATGGATTGCTGAAAGATATAAAATGTGATACAAAGATTCAAACATCTTTCCTAGAGACGTATAAATATTTTTTGCAATGATTTCTGCTTGCGTTTCATTAGTAAGATCATGCTTCTAAGTTATTACTGGTCTAATGTACCTCCTCGCAATGGCTAATGACACGGTGCAATAGTCATTATCGCCAACATCAAAGTATAAAACTAACAAACAACCAACATGTAATTTTCCTATTGTCATTTCCTCGTTCAAGCCCGCCCACTGAATGTGCATGACGAGGCGGGTAAAAACTGGATATGTGTGGGGAATTATCTTGTGCAAACCTTGAAATCCAACTGGAGACGTAGACGACTTGGTTAAGGAAAGAAAGTTATCATTAAAAGTTAGAGTTACATGATTATTACCTCTGCAGCCTCATAATTAAGTTATACTCTGTAGAAAATCCATTATTCACAACTTTTGTGCCCAGTGCGGTGTCAACTTGAAAAGTGCAGTTGTATTTTCCCACCCGACAACTAAATGTTGTATGTACCATGTAAAATAAGAAGATAATTATTTCAAAGTCATTCCCAGCTGCGTTCTCTTCCCACCGTATTCACTAAAATGCAATGGGATAACAAGGAGAGAAAAAAACATTTTCCCCACTTAAACTTTTTCTCATATACTACTTTACGGCCTTCATTTTGAGTAAGGGTGAGCTAGCGTGAAAAATCTTCTGGCAAAGAACTACTATGCATATAATGCGGCAGGTTGCAGAATTTCTCACTCTCCACTTCATTTTCTATTATATGGGAATTGTAGCATTGGCCATTTTAAATAGAAAATAAAACGGAGAATAAAATGTCATGTTCTGTTTATGCAATATATTACCCCTTCCATGAAATAAAAAAAATACATCACGTATAATTCTCATTTTTTATACTAAGAATGATGCTGTTGATCGTCCAAACGAAAAATGCTACTTCTTTCATTATGCAAAGGCTATAAAAGTTTAGGATGTATTCACAGAGATACAAGGGTTTTTGAGGTATGGTGAGAAATGTCATGGTAAAAATGATCTGTATTTATGAGCCAGTATTTTCTCTTTTATTTCCAACCTATCACCACTCCTATCTCATTTCCTTTACGAAATTAAACTGGAAATAAGATTATATCCCTTTTATACTTAATAATACGATATTAATTTGCTAAAATCGTTTATATTCATATCTAGCAAACAACGCACACATCATGGAAAGATTGGTATCGTAATAAAACTCGTGGTTTATCCTTTCCAACCTACGCCTCAGTCCATGACTAAAACTGGAGAGGAGCACGGAGCTGTTTAGCTGTAAAAGGAAAACGCTAGAAGTGTATTATGCCCTAATTTATTTACAGTTATGAGTTTCTCGTTACGATAGCATTATCCTTAGATTTTACTGGGAAATTGGCACAGTTTCATGTATTCCCTTACCATGACCAATATGACTGCGGAAAGAGCTTCCATAGAGAAGAAATTTTTAAACAAAAAAACTTGAAGGGAAATGTATTCACTTTATACAGCACGCAAATGAAACCCTTTCTGTAATGAGAATCCCCATGAGCATGATGGTAAAAGCTTTGTATTCGATTTCCAACTGATTCGGAATATTATGCTAATGAGTGTATATCATGTTTATTAATTCCAAGTTAATGATTAAGCGAAGGATTATAAAATCATGGAATGAAATCTATTAGTAGAGATTTATCAAAGCTATTTTTTTATTCTCAAAGTTTTCTCCATCCTCTAAACCGAAAGATGTGAGTGTTGCAATTCCTCTGAGAATAAAATATATTGCCTTCTTTCTGTATATCACAAGGATTTATGAGTAGAAGAGGAAAAAAGTGCAAGTTTCTAGGGACCTTGGAAAGGTTAAAGTAGCGTGGCAAACAATGATTAATTTAAAACATGACATATACTACAAGCCCCGGGTAAAAGCTAGCGGTTCGTTGGTGGGCGCTTGAGGTGGAAACTTTTCACACACAAAATGTTTGTAAAAATGGCTGGATTCATAAGTTAGAACGTAATTAGAGCAAAGAGAGGAAGGTGATGGCCAACTCAACTTCTTCTTCTTCTCGTTTTTATGGAACTTGGATCATTTTGGGAAAAATATAAAATGCTTTTAGGAGGGTATAACAACAACTTCCAAAGGGAATAAATGTTAACAAGTGCTCAATCATACACAGCTGCTGTCTAATATTCCCTAGGCATGCTAACCGTTTCAACGCCTTTAATTTGAAGGTATATTCAGAAGATTTTTTTGGGGCTAAAAGATATTTTACACTCTACACGTCTAAGCTCTGTTTTTTAAGGAAACTTTGCCCTAATCTCGTGATCTGAATGCTAAAAAAGGGGGAAACAAGTTTGAAAAGTTTTCTGTGATTTTTATGGGATAACTCGTTCCACTCTATTAACGCTTTGCACAATCTTTACGCCTTGCAAACTGGATGAGGAAAAAACGTTTAGAGCTGCACTTTCAAACTTGTTTGTTTGGATAGTGAACATGGGTGATAATGATAAAAGTGAATCATATAGATGAGCTGTTGATGAGTGAAATACCATTATAATCGGTTATATTGATGAAACATTGGATTGCTAAATAGATAACATGTGGGACTTCGGCAAATAGCCAGTAGTTCATTGATGCTTCCAAGCACGCACAAAATAGTTCATACATATTTACTAACTCGCTTCAAAAGCCCTATTTCTCCCTGCAGGTTTGGAACCAACTCAAGCCAAGATGATTTGGAGGAACGATACAACATTTGTTTTTTCTTCTCCATTACATAACAAAAGCAATTCTAACGATATCAGCAAAAACATTGACACTGACACACGGCTCACGAGAAGAATACAAAGTTAGTTTGCTCCGTCAATTTAATACCCTGAAAGAGAAAAAGTTTGACTTTTCTCGTGGACAGGAATTGAGCAGAGTTTTAATTTACACGTCAAGATTAGCAACAACAAAAGTTTCAAATGGAGGTTACTGCCGAATTCATACTGCAGAATAAAATATAGAGCTGAAAATAATAATGACGTCGTTTTTGCCCTTCCACAGTGGTCCTGGGGGTTATAAGCTTTAACTTTTAACCATTTTCCGGGCCATCAAACTGGAAGTCATGTAGCGAGCGTGTATATAGATCTACATACGGCTGAAAAAATACGTAAAGTTATTTCCTCGTTGATATGAAAGCCATTACAAGTGTCCACTGATGTATTGAAAATATACTGGCGATAAATAGTTCAGGCAGCATTTTCCTGAAAGGTTGATTTATGGCTGAAATTATTAGAACGAAAGTGAGAAGGATGATGGGAATCCATTCAGAATTCTAAATAATTGAGTTTTTGTATGCATAGTATATGCATACGGAATAATACTTGTTATATCACTCTCGCAACATGTCAGCCTTGCTCAGTGGAGGCTGAAGAGAAAACTAATTGCGAGGAAAGAGATTATGCAAGAGTTTAACATTCCCTTGTCAGTTTCCACGAACAAATGAAGCATTCCTTACATTCTGATTGAAAATCCTTTAGATACAAGATACATTCTAAATGCTCATCCTCAGTTCGGCATCTGTATCCTGGTGTCTTTTGTTATCCTCAAAAGTAATAATACAAGTTTGGCAACAGCTGGGGAAACTTTTACCCGGAAATTTGATGTCTTGCAATCTCCGCATTACCTAAGTGATTCTTTCGGACAGGCTGACTTCTCCTAATACCGGGTTTGTTTAGTTCAGTGTAATCATAGAAATCCCGATTATCAGCGAATCAATTCAACGGAAATTATCATTTTATACTTTCATGACTGATAGCTTTTTAATTAGATCATTAGATGTAGTGCATCATTTGGAGACATTTGTGTGACTTTATATGAGCCCTTGTGCCTTACGGCATTCTCTTGGCTGCAAGCATTCCCAGATTTTAAGTTGGAATTTCAACTCCGGTGAAATTACATCCTTCTGCTTTATTACGGCTAAACTTCTTTTCTCACAAATCCAATATGTTATAAATATAAAAGATTTTTAAGCTTATTACGCCATATCATAATGATATTTTGCGTACTCATTTTCAAGGTTTTACTCAATCCCGATCCCATCCATCATGCATAGGAGCATTGTAAAGCAGGGAACTTGCTATTTTCAAACTAGCCATCATTCTCCATATGGAGGATACTTTCAAGAGAAAAGGTGGAAAATAGGCCTTTAATTAGAGGAAAAAATTAGAGCTAAGCTCGATAGAAACTTTTTCACCTTAGTTAGCCATCATTGTATGCTTTGCATGGATTCCTAAAACTTTCCTAGAAAGAAGAGGGGGAAAGCTTTGGTGTTATTTCATCTTGCACTTTCTTTCCCACGCTTTAATTAGTCATTTCCAACTGTTAATTTAATATCTGCATGAGTTTCATCATTGTGATGTAGTTGGCCATTACAAGTTTTCTTTACTTTCTTGGCTATAAGCTAGCGCATTATGTTAAAGGGCTTTCTGAAAATATCCTAAGAAGATATGGTAATTTTTTTAATGATGCATATTACCCAAACACCTACACACTTTTCAACATGTTACATATCTCATGTGGTAATAATACGCTAGGCTTTTTGATCTACTTAAGTAGTTTTCTCCTCTCTTCCAAGCATTTCGCCTGGAATGAGAAAATGAATTTATTTAAAAAAATACATCAAAGTTATCCCATTTCGCGTTGTTCTCTTTTTAAAAAATATATATTACTTACACGCTAATTAAATTATACATATTTTCATTAACTTTGGTATTCCATTTCAAACTTTTACCTTTACTCTCCAGCATGATGCATTCAACCTTCAAGTTTATTTAAAGTAGGGAAAGAATGTAACATGGCTAAAAAATGTATACTGTTGCATAGTTTGCATACCATCGTCATCGTAAATCAAAACTGTGTTGACTCTGTCATCACTCTATACATTTTCCTCGCCTTTGGTTGCCAACAAAAACCATATTTATTTCATGCATATAATGAATTGTGTGAGGTGTAATCTTTCAAGAACTCTCAGAGCTGAGAGTTGCTTCTTTTGCTTGAAAAGCACTCAACGTCTGTTTACCTGACTGAGAGTTGGTAAATGTTATTTCTAGTATGGCTCAAGTAATACAATAGAAACTCCATAAGAAAATGTTATTGGCTTTCCAAAGATAAATTGCTCGTATTACCATACCACTATATGGCACTCATTTAAAGTCATTATCAAAACTGAATAGGAATCAGTTCGAAACTATAAAAGCCTCCTCAAACTTTACACTCCTTTTTTTCATAAAGTCAGTGTAGTGTATATGTTTGTAGTAAAAAGTTAACCTGCGAAAATAAAATTGCTTGTTGTTGTGAGTATCCATGTGGTACGGTTTGAGAGAGTGAGTCACTAAACAGCACCACAACAGAAGATGACAATGAGGAAAAACACATATAATATAATGAAGCGTCTCTTTCCCTCTCATCATGAACACATTATCATCATTGCCACTACCACGAACAACTTCACGAAAGCAGACAATCATCACACACCATCAGGAACATAATGCCCCCCACATTTATAAAGGTTGGCAATGATGATTTACCGGAATCTGCTTTTATTCTTTGTTGAATAATCCAGATGTTTTACTCAAAGGTCCAATACACTTTTTGTCTGAGGAAATGTGTGTAGATAATGAGGCTAAAAGCATTTTCTCCTTTAAACATAAAAGGGAAAAGGAAGGAGTGCGAGTGTTTTTGATACTGAACAACCCGTAGCATACATGCATCCTGGCACACATCATCATCCATAAATGGTCTTCTGCCGAACACATATGCATCTGTATTCTTACATTGTACATAATGACGAAGACCAGGAGGAGGAGGAGGAGGAGGAATGGGGTAGTAGAGTAAATAGAATCAACATCAAGATTGTTTGGTTGACTGGAGCAGGAACATTTTTGCTGAGTATATATCACTCATTCCCTCGCCAGCAGAGTGGAAGCTAGCCTTTTATCCTTGAATTATCCAAATTTGAGTTAAAATAAACCTTTGTAATTCATGACAATAGCGGAGAGAGAGTAGTGGTGGTATGGTGCGGTTGCCGACTCTGGCATCTCTGTTTTTACATAACATAGGAATGGGATACAGTGAGGCAGGTATTGCGTGAGTGTGTGTACGTGCACACGATGCATACAACGTGTCAACTGAGGAAAATCCAGTGAGTCAGGGAGAATAAGAAAAGTGTAATAAAATAATTTCCTTTTGTGGGGATTTTGTGACACTAACACTTGATGGAATTGAGGAGGATGGGGATGTGCCGATGATGGTGATGATGATACCCAGAAAAATAGGAAAACGACTGTTTCTGACTTGTTCATAAAGGCCTTCTCTCTATTGTCTTATGACTAGTCTTTTCTCTTCTTATGTTCCTCTTCCTTTTTTCCAATGGGAGGAACAGGAAAGACGAAAATCTCATACGGAGCTGTTCAATACTATAATATGTGTGTCTCTGATAGAATGAGAGAGTGAGTGAGAAATAAAAGCCATTCTGTATGCTTATTGCATTTCCACAAACCGTAATGCTCCTTTCTACCTTAGCTTGCTGATATATTTCAGTGATTCCACTTTAAGCTGCTTCATGTGACATTCTAAAACGGTGCAGAAAAGGAGAAAGCATGCTCTATTAGTTGTTTCCACTGCTTGCCCACAGCCACAAATAGTAGACGTGGCGCGTATATAAATGTTTGTGGGTGTGCTAGCGGTGAAATCCGGTGTGGAGCACCCTCTTGCAAATATACTTTCTCTCTTGCCACATTTGGGAATATGCCTATAGTCTTTCGTC
This sequence comes from Sinodicranocentrus sp. ZH6, assembly GCA_027743935.1. Classification (NCBI taxonomy): domain Eukaryota; kingdom Metazoa; phylum Arthropoda; class Collembola; order Entomobryomorpha; family Entomobryidae; genus Sinodicranocentrus; species Sinodicranocentrus sp. ZH6. The sequence continues at coordinate 14,910 of JAHZNA010002834.1, read as the reverse complement.
TTTATACAAGTTCTTCAATACGAGTTGTCATTATGGTATCGTTATTTCATCATCAAGAAAACCATTTCCAGGGAAGAGTGGAAGAAAACAATAGAGTAAAAACTTGAGACTCCCACACCCACGACGGGAAGGAGTGGAGAACAACAACTGCTTTGCCTTTTCCAGCTTTCTATTTACTTTACACTATGACAATGATCACAACTAGAGAGCCCCATGGCAAAACACTACTCGCTCACTTGTCTCGTAGGAAATCCGTCATAGTCATGATTCTATCTTCTTCCTTAGGAAAGCTAAATGCAGACTTGGTGTAACTTAATGGCTTACAAACTTTCTCAACCATTGTGTCACCACATATTCCTCTGAATAGGGAAACTTCCTCACCACCGCTACCGCCAGGAAGGGGAATTCTTTATTGTTGATGGGCAGCCTTGGAAACGCGGATTGTAATCGAGCTAATCCTTATGTTTTAAATGGATTCTTGTATTGTTCAGAATGAGGATTGTGCATTAGGAAAAGTGTGTTTTTGCGCGGATTTAGAACATTCTGCTCCAGGGTGGTAGCCATAAATTGAAAAGCTCTTTGACTATGAAGAAACTTGAAAAGGAACAAGTTTACCTACTATGATTACAAAGTGAGGTAGAAGATAAGATGCTTGTTACTACCTCACCTTCTGGAATTCCCTTCACTTAATGAACAGCCAGGCAATCAATTTAGATAATGTATCATTTTGTGTCTTCCAACGACAGTCTATATAGCGTCTTCCCTTTTCCTTCTTTAGCTGACCGTATAGACTCCAACGCAAGAAACACAAATGGTGAGGTTATTGAACAGCAAAAAATCCCCTATTATCATTTTACCAACCATTCATCGTCACACTTCTCCTCTTTTCTTACGTACATACTTAACAAAGCCAAGTGTTTCCTTCTCAAATAATATCACACTGTCAGTGTGGAATCCCAGAAGAACTATTAAAGTCGCAGTAGTTTTTTAAGAGGTTTGAATGGAAATGGAGCTTACATATATTATTCTCAATTCTGATACGATACATAGCCAAATATACAAAATTCCTTCTTATTGTAAGCCATTAAACAACTACTTAAAGAATGTTGGAACTTGGACGGATGGATGTTGTTGTTGTGGGGTGGTCGTCAACGAAATTGCATATCATAATCGACTCCCCCTCTCCTCGCTGTTAAGTTGAAGAAATGAGTTTCTCTGGTCTACATTTATGCATATCAGTCGTTTTGTGCCACTCGATCTATTGATTTTCTCTGGTCACATTTCAGTGGTTACTCGTGTGTACAAGTCATCAATATGATAGTACGTAGTCATGGATGAAATAGCAAAAAAATGTAGTAGCCTGCAAAGTGCGATCCCATCTCAGGTTTGAATATCCTATTGAAAGCAAACTGTAATGTGATCCAGTCATAAAATCCCAATCTCAATGTCGACCTAATGGAAGTGAAAATTGTAGGGAAATCACCCATCACATCACCTAGAAACTAACTACTCAGGAAGAGAAATATTGGAGCAGGCAGTGTTTGCTATTTTCCGTGTCAGCTTGTACGCCACTTGATGAGTGTCATTTGATGTTATCAAGACGCTCTACCAATGGACTGGGAGCAATCAACAATGGCGTCATGTACATTTTCATTGCTTGTGGCGGGCATTTTGGTGAATGACATTTGCATTTATTTCCTTCGCCGTCAGCCTTGTTTACACATTTACATGCTGCTTGCTCTTCTCTTTGTAACTGAATGCTATCAAATCATGGACAAGGGATGCGGAAGGTGTTTTATTTGATGCTATGGTCAAACTTTCATTGAATGTAATAAACGGCCTTGGAACGGAAGTCAGGCTACGAATCGATGTGCTTGTTCTGCTCTTTGCAAAAAGATGGAATTCACTAGCTTTTTAGGAACAGTTTAGGAAGAGCTCCAATGACACCAACATGCTTTTTAGCAAAGGCGTCAATAAAAACCTTAGTGTCATCAAGATTATTCTATACTTATTCTTGTCAGCTAACTGTATACGCTTCCGTGCAAGAGCATAGCTTTTTATATGGTGTAAATAAGGAGAAAAATGATTGCGGAAGAAAGCCTGCCATATAATATGTAATTTTTTGTGATATCCTTTCCGGTACAGAAAAAACCTTCGTGGAGAGCTGAAAGCTATCAGACTGAAACAAAGAAATTCGATTTGAGCATCAAAGCCGGAGATAGGAAGAAGGCAAGGGATTTTACATTTCCATTTCGTGCATGATTTCCCGTCACCTTCAGTAAAACTCCGCATGAATCTTGTTCATCTGGTGGCATTGTACAATATGAAATTTGGATGGGGTTGTCAGTAAAAAATGGATGTAAGAAGAGGAACCTATATACTCCCGCTTTCAACAAGGATCGTGCGAACGTTGCTGGAAATGTTTTCCATCTGCAAGACACGGAGACAGTAGAGTGCAAAATGTTTGACAAATAGTGTGGAAAAGTGGCTTACCTTCGGAAGTCCTTGCTCATGCAAGCGTATATTACAGGATTCATCCCAGAGTTGATCCATCCAAGCCAGGTAGTAATATCCGTGACAAATTCAGCTTGTTGTAAGCATGAGCTGCAAAAGCCTGAGATGAGATTGGTCACAAAGAAAGGAAGCCAGCACACAATGAAGACTCCCATAACAATTCCCAAAGTTTTTGCGGCCTTCTTTTCCTTGGCAAATTTAGCTAATTTCCGACTTATACTAAAATGCTTCAAGTTTTTCGGGCCGACTCTGACAGAATTTGTTCTAGAAGCAGCAGTTCCGTTTCCACCAGCCTGGTGTGGGTTCAACAGGTCAATATGGCCAATCTCGGGCTCACAATCATCAGAGTTCTGGTGCTGTGGTGGTGGGTGCCGATTTGCGTTATGTAAAGTGCCATGGGAGCGAGGAGCATGGTCGTGACTGTGACAAGCAGGATTTGTGTTGATAGGGCGACCACCTCGATGAATGCGGAGAGTGAGCTCCACATCCCCATCTGTAAAGAGTTTAGTTCCTTATGGAGAGTACAACGGCCAACCAAATGTTGTACACACTCCTTTCAGCCTCATCCTCCTCTTTAGTTTTTTCACTTGAGTTCCAATAATAGTCTGTCCCTGTCGTGTTCCCATCTTCTACAGAAGTTGCAAAAGTAGTGGGGAAGCCACGGTAGTTCTCAATAGGATCCATGGTTTTCTCATCAACACTACAAAAAATCTCTGTTTCCCTTCAAACTCTTTCGTATAGCCTTGATGCTCTTTTGTTATTGTTCGTTCTACACCACATTATGCTTTCTCACGTCATTTAACTTTTATAAAGACATGATAACTAGGTGGGCACGTGCATTTGCCGTCATTCACAAAACAGTCTGGCTCATTAAAATCTTTTATATGTTCTCCTTTTTTCTTCTTTTATTTCGGATTGAACCAGTTTCAAAATCATTACCTGTTAGGTCCCCACCCAGACTAATTGTTTGCTTGAGTTCGCTCACAATTTTCAGTTGAAAGATAATCTATGATGGAAAATCCCTTGGTGGGTGAATCTCTTCACAATTTATGCATGATGGGCAGGGATCATGTTCTATTGTGTATTTCTCCTCTGTGGCGAGTTTCGATTGTGCAGATGTTTTTACTCGAAATTAATATCCGTGCATTGTGTTCCTCAATATTGAGCTCGTATTCCTGTGATTCTTTACCAATTCCCTGCCTCCAGCTTTTGGTATTGATGACAAAATGAGGGTTGCTTCGTGCAAACTTTCCCCAACGTATATATTCTTTAGTTTCGCTTCACTTGAGCTGTATATGATGAGGCTGATGGCGACAAGAGTGATTGAAGAAGATGCGGGTTTACAGTTTCCCTGAAATAAAATATAGCACTTTTCCCTTTTCCTTTAAAAATAATCCATGAGGGAAGTTTATAGGAAAGTAGTTGTAATAGTCTATCGAGTATTTTTTTCCCCGTACGAACAAACCCCTTCTATTCTTTTTTATCAAAGTTGGCTGATGTGGGCGATGATGATGATATTCCTATAGAAACATTGAAGAATCAACTATTTCTTCCCTCTCATCCCTTTTTTCCCCTTTTCACTCTGTTTTCTTCACAACCGCGTATTTTCACTATTTTCTTCGTATTCCTGTTCCCACGGAGAGTAACACACGAGTATACAGTCAATTTTCAGCCGATGACAGAAGCCGCATTCAGGACAGCTAAAGGGAGGCCTGTATGAAGCAGATAAATTCAACCGTCATTACCGGACTATTTTGTTAGAAACTTTCTATCTTTTTTATAATATTTACAAGGCTGTTAGCACAGTGCCACTAGGAAGAGTGTTATTATTGCTGCTACTTTTCTCTCTCTTTTTATCATGCCAATGGCAACCTGCACCAATAGTTGGCTGTGAGTGAAAGGAAGCAGCTATATGCACTTGAACAAGCAGTCTGCTCTATTTTCCCCGACATTCCCTTTCTTTTCTTGTCTTTTCCTATACAGCTTATGGCTACAAGTTGGATAAAACGTTTGGCTATGTTTAAATACATGAATGGTCTCTATAGGCATGCTAGAAAGGAGTACGTAGGCTGCATATCGAAATAGTTTCAATAGATTTGATGATGGCCCTGTCAGCTTCCATTGCGGTCGTCTATTTTTTTATTTTCTGTTTTTTTAAAGGAACTCACTGCCAGTCAATTGTATATTGTGATGTATGCAGTAAAGAAGTGATATAGTGGTAAAAAATAAAAATATAGACACCTCTTTTTGTCTAAATAAGCAATATCGTTGTGGTACATAAATGTAGCTAGTCCGTGTCCGACAAAATCTTTATGTCTTACCAAAAGCTGACAATGCTTTTTTTCTGAGAGAGAAAGTAGATTTAAATGGAAAGAAATGGAAAAGTAGAGAGGCATGTACAGTATACACACGTATATATGGAAGAAGTGTTGTCATTGTCATGTTCGACAAGAGGAGGAAGTGTCTCCTTTCAATGACAATTTGTACGTCTGGGTTTCACCAGCGATTACTAGTAAAATCAAAATAGGAAGATTTCCTATACCAAGTTTTTTTAAGATAAAGGAAGTCGATCAACGTTGATCCATTTTAGTGACGCAATAACAAAAAAAGGCATAAATTAATTTTGTATGTTATGCATTATCATTTCATGGATTGATCTAATGACTCTAATGTAATTCCCAAAGCACTAAAATGTTCTCGGGTTGTCCCTATACCAAAAGTAAAACATCCTAAGTCGCCCAATGAAATGAGACCAATTTCAATACAGTGCAATATACTGAAAGTACTTGAGAAATGCCTAATTAAGCAACTAAATGTTTTTCTTAGCAATAACAATCTACTTTGTGATAATCAGTATGGGTTTAGAAAAGGGCTTTCCACCCAGCATGCTTTAAGCACTAAAATGTTCTCGTGTTGTCCCGATACCTAAAGTTAAACATCCTAAGTCGCCAAATGAAATGAGACCAATTTCAATACAGTGCAATCTACTGAAAGTACTCGAAAAATGCCTAATTAAGCAACTTAATGGTTTTCTTAGCAGGAACAATCTACTTTGTGATAATCAGTATGGGTTTAGAAAAGGGCTTTCCACCCAGCATGCTTTAATAAAAATTACTGAGTATATAAGAGCAGCTCTTGAAGGAAATGAAGTTTGTGTCTTGGTGGCATTAGATTTTCGAAAAGCATTTGATAAGGTGGATAGAAATGTTCTCGTTGAAAAGCTTACATGGTATGGAATAGATCCTCTGCTTATCTCTGCTCTATTGTCAGAAAGAAGCCAATTTGTTGAGCTAAATGGGTCAAAATCTAATACTGATTATACACTTCTTGGTGTGCCGCAAGGTAGCAGTATCTCAAACGTCCTATTTTCCTTACTCATAAATGACCTTCCACTTTGTTTAAAATATAGTCAAATGGTAATGTTTGCTGATGACAGCACTATAATGATGCGTTGTAAACCAAATGAAATAGAGACTATGATTGAAAAGCTAAATCAAGACTTGGCTGAAGTAGGAAAGTGGCTAACAAATAACAAACTTGAATTAAATGTGGACAAGACGGAATTCATGGTATGTGGAAAACCTCTTACAAATGTATTTAATAACATAGCTATTAGGATTGGAAGACAGCAGATTAGCCAAGTAAATAAAATAAAAATCTTAGGATTAATCATCGACAATGCCCTTAAATGGGAGGACCATATTAAATTTATAAGCAAGAAGATATCATTCACAATATCGAAAATGCATCGCGTCAAACATATGGTAAATCCTTTAGAAAGGCAAAGGATCGCTGAATCTTGTTTACTTCCAATAATAAATTACGCAGCGCTAGCTTGGTTTGCAGGAAACAAGGGTCACAACGCAAATGTGGATAGTATATATAGACGAATTGCTAGATTTGCCCTTGGGAAACAAAAATTTGACTCTGTATCCAATGATATGTATATTAAGCTAGGATGGTTGAATTGTAAATATAAATATAAGTTCGAATGTATGAAAATATGCTTTGATATTAAGTCGGGTTGTGCACCTAATACCATTGCATTTAACCTAGAATCAGGGGAGCATATTACTCGAGAAACAAGAAAATGTCGATATGTAATGCCTGTGAAACAAGCCAAGAATGCATTCGGTAAATACTCACTTAAAAACCAATGTAATCAAATATGGTTAAACATTCCAGAAAATATTAAGTTATGTGAAAGCAATTACGAAAGAAAGAAACTACTACTCCATCAATGTTTAGACTCTCAAAAAAGTGACTATCCAATTATTGACAATGTCTGTAACCTGTCGTGTATTGACCATGTTGCTAATCGATATATTTAAACCTTGTATTATTTATTGATCATGCTACTAATTTTATAATCAAAACTTGTATTATAAACAAACCGATCCTGAGGTGTAACTTGCCTGTATTCTCAGGGTTCCTCTTGTATTAATAAATAAATAAATAAATAAATAAATAAGCAGGAAGGAGGAATATTCCCTTCTCGCCACATTTTACAACTGCGCTTTCTTCATGGGAATATTCCCATTTAGAATTGATTTCAATCCAAAAACATATCAGTACCAACTCAAGACCTACTTTCTCGCTAAGGTACAAGCATTAAGATTGGTCTGGGTATATTGAGCTAAACATTTGAACTCTAAATGAACTTTATGATGACTCTGACTTTAAACAGCTTTTTTGTGGACTTCTCTATTTGACTTTTCTATATTCTATGGTGAAAGACACCATCGACTTGTTCTTAAGTTTCCGGAATGATACTACAACTATTATTCTCATCATCGACAGCATAGCCCTTTGTGCAACTGTCGTGTCATCGGTTTTGATGATGAAACTCCTGTGGAAGAAGCAAAACCTACTTCTTGAAGTTGTGGAGTGCACACGTCTCAGTTTTACAGGCCGACAAAAGAAGTTTGGAAAGCTAATGGTAAAGTTAAGCATATTGGAACATTTTGTATGATCCCTTCCAAGTCATAGTTTCCATATTTTTTAAAAATATTCCAGACTTGCTTACTATTCGTTGTATTGGCATCAAGCACAGGAATAGCCCAGAGTTTTACCCAATTTGTTCCTCTTACCAATGCGCTCAACAGTAGTGACTTCACTGACATCAACTCCACGGAAAGTAGTTGCAGTTATATTTGTATTGCCTTCAGTATTTGGAAGTCAACTTCAGAACAATTCACGGCAGTGCTACGAGGTACATTTATTATATTGGCGGTGACACTCTGGCAACTTGGAAAGGAGTTGGCGCTAAAGTTGGCGACAACTGCAAGAAATGACATTAAAAAGGCAAGACAGGCAATAAAGACCTAGGCATTTTAGAAGAAGTACTAAAAATTCCGAACATTTTGCAGGGCATGCGTTTACACGACGAGCTGAAGAATACGACAGACTTAATTACCACATTGTATGGGGATGTTCTTCTCGCATTGTATGTTACATCAGTTGCATTTCTCGCAGAAGCCCCGTATATCCTATTTGGGAATATGAGTTTGGAGTATAAAATCACTCTTATTTTCTTCATGGGTACTTCTGTCATTTGGATTTTGGCTGCTGAGTTTGAAAAGAATGTATTTTTCAATTCAAAGTATTTTTCATAACTATAATATATTATTCTAAAACAGATTACTAATTCGCTCCTTGTCTAATTGCAACTCATATAGGTAAGAAATTCTGTTTCAAAATGGATCAAGGTATTCATCGACAATGACAACTTGACCACAGACAATAGACTGCGATTGCTTACTCTTTCTAATGATCTTTCTTCTGATCCGGTGGCATTATGGTGTAACTGTTTCCCTGTTACTTATAGTCACGTTGGTGGCGTAAGTTTCCACTTTTCCACTTCTACTTATGCTGAATGGGACATTATTAAAGTAAAAATAATATTGAGTTGAGTATATAATAATATTAATATATTTTTGTAGATGATCGGCTTGATTGCCACGTATGGGATAATTGTCTTCCAGTTCCAAGTTCCAATAACCGCAGTCTAGTTTCTTTAAACAGCACAATAAATAATAATAATCTTTCAATAAATGCCAATTCTAAATCCATATGTTTGGTTTGTTCAAAAGAATATTTTGCGAAACAACGGAATTTATTATATTTTATTTATCACTCATCATTAATCTGTAAAATGGATTATTATGTACATTGCCACTCTTGCAAATTTTAATTATTATGTGACCTACCAATGCAAACAAGTGTGGGTAATCGAATTGAATAAGCAAATAAACTAGGCAATACATTAATTTCGTAAATTATATCGAGGAATTTATGGAATTCCCTATTTTATAATCAAGGTGACACACTTCAAGCTCTGGACAACACGTTGAAATTCTGTTAAGAGGTCAATCATGGAAAGTGTAATTTTCACTACTTTTTTCAACTGTTGTTTCTACTTATGCGTGATTCCGTTCAGAATCAACTTAAACAGAAAAACCAACGAGTATTATTTAGAGTCCTTTGTACTTCATAAGGTAATATCTTGTTTATTTCATAATCTTTTTATACATCTTTTTGGAAAATAGCTTAGCTGGAAAAATGTTTTGTGTATTTCTCCTAGGTCGTCTGTAGCTTGTTACACTTAACAGTAGCACTTTTCCTAGTATACGACATCCTCCAAGTAGTTATATGTCTAAAATACGACAAAGCAACCCTCGTGGCGTGGTGGTGCTGACAATAGTGACCAATTTGTCTACCTTTTTGGCAGCCTTACTTCTAATAATAATTATGTGGAGGAGAAAGGACCAATTTTTGGAGATGGCGGAGTACACCCGAATGAAATACACGAAAGGACAACGAATATTTACAAGGACTGTGGTATGGTATGATTTTCTTGGTGCATTTACAAAATCCTGAAAAATTTCAAATCATTATCAAATTACGTTTAGGTTTCAGTCCTGTTCAGTACCGTGGCCATTTTTCTGACCGTGGCACATTGGCACATGTTTGACATGCAATTTCCTGTAGAAGGAGTTGGAAATCGGAGCAGTAACAATGCAAATTCTACCTCAGGAGTTCTTCACGACGTCACGTATGCATATGCTTGGGCAATTTTCAAACTGTGGCAGTCTTGGTCTGGCACGTTTTTTGTTCCACTACGAGGAATATTTATGATGATAGTGGTGATTTTGGTGCAACTGGGTAGAGAATTCGTAATTGCATTGGAGCGAACCCCAGACACAAGCATTATGAAGGTGGGACTGGTAAGATGCTATGTGTGTGCATGTGCAACAATATTAAATACATGTTAGCTTTTTCATTGGATTTTATCCAGAAAATTCGGCTTTACGGACAATTAAAACGGACGACAAACGCAATTCGAAACGTTTTCGGGGATGTACTTTTGATGTACTATGTAACTTGCGTGACCTACTATGCAGAAGCACCGAATATCATCTTGGGAAAAAACAATGTAGAGAAGACCATATTTGTTTACTTCATTGGAACTGGAGTCATTTGGATTTTGGCTGCTGAATTTCATAATAAAGTAAAGCAGTTAACTTTGAACTTTTAATTAACATGCCATTAAGTTTTCCTATTTGCAGCAGGATTTAAAAATTGACTTTGCCCCTTATGCGTTCGAGATAGGTTCGAAACGCGGTTCTGAAATGGATAAAAGTTTTTACTGATAGTGATAGATTATCTACAGATGACAGAATCAAGTTACTCGCTCTATCAAATGAAGTTTTCTTTGATCCTGTAGCGCTGTCCAGTAGGTGCTTTCCCGTTACGTATAGCCATATTGGTACGGTAAGTCACCACAACTCACACAAGTAATCAATTAAGAATTAATATCATGAACGATATGTTTCTTGTACTCCTCTCATCATATTTGTAATTAAAAATTCTCATGACTTTGACTCAATTTGTGCTTTCAGATGGTCGGGTTGATAATCACATATGGCATTATCGTATTCCAGTTTTACTATTAGAAATGTTTGCAATATTTTTTGACCGATGGGAATCTGGGAAAGTCATTACTTCAGAAGCGCAAACCCACTTCAAAATGATTGTTGCTAATGTACACAGCGATAAATAAATCAATATTTTTCCTCGCTGGATAATCCGAAATTGTATTTATAACAAAAAGATCATGCAAACGTCAGCCATTTTTTTGCATCAGGTACTCCTCTCGGTCGCAGTTTAGTCTAGTAGTCGTAACTGCGCACAATTTTTAAGAAGGTGAAATGCTTCAGAAAAACAGAGAACCATTCTCTGTTCTAAAATGTTTCTTCAACGTTAGCTATATCCTGTTATTTGTGCCATTTCGAGTTAAATGGGATCCAAAGACAAACCTTTATTATGCTGTGTCCAATCCAATCCATAAAGTAAACGCAGTAATATATAGGTTACAACACTTACAAGTGACAATTGAGGGAAGATATTTAGTCATAAATTATTTTCTTTTATTTTCAGCTATTTTGCGCATCCGTCCATCTCATTTTATGCTTCTTCAATTTTAAAATTTTGCGGTATGAATATGAGCAAGTACAAGCTTTAGAAAATTCCTGCATTAGCAAAACCGTCGACTTTGTGAGTAACATTGGATCTGGGATATCGAGCTTAATTTTCCTCAAATCCGTTTGGCTCGACAGTAGTAAACTAATTGATGTTATCAATGACACTAAAATATGGATGAAGATTACAAAATCCATGAAATTAGGGGTTTGCATAAAACTAACAAAATAAGATATGATGGATAGTTTTAATTTTCAAACTTTGATGCAAATTTCCTCTCTCAATTTTCTAGTTCATTTTAATCTTTGGATATCTTATAGCTACCGTCATGTATTACAATTACAACTACTACTATTTACAGACAACAGATAGACTCATGGAAGTGGAAACTCTTGTTCTGAAAGCCAGCTCCATGCTTTATCCAAATAACTACGGTCCTGTAACTGGCTTTCAAAATCCATGAAATTAGGGGTTTGCATAAAACTAACAAAATAAGATAAGATGGATATTTTTAATTTTCAAACTTTGATGCAAATTTCCTTTCTCAATTTTCTAGTTCATTTTAATCTTTGGATATCTTATAGCTACCGTCTTGTATTACAATTACAACTACTACTATTTACAGACAACAGATGGACTCATGGAATTGGAAACTCTTGTTCAGAAAGCCAGCTCCATGCTTTATCCAAATAACTACGGTCCTGTAACTGGCTTCATAGCAAAAATAATTTATTCAAAAGTCGTACAGTATATCTGGATCGGGATACAAATCTACTTGAATAATTTCTATTTTTCCAATCATTGCTATATGTTGGCCATTAGCTTACAGCTTTGCATGTTTGGGTGGGATTACCGCCTGAAGTTATTAAATTGCTTAAAGGATGTCCAGAAAGGGATTCAATTTTACAGAAATTTGAAGAAGACGATTGCCCTCTTGAGCGAAGCGTTTGGGAGTCAACTTTTTATATTTTACAATGTTGTTACAGGCTACTACTGCAAAATCCCTGATATGCTTTTGGATGATTTGCCACTCTTGTCGGTTATGTCCATGTTGATTTTGAATGCAAGCGCTCTCTTTCTGTTGGGGGGATTTCATGTTTTGGTAAATTACGTGCATTTTATTACCCCCGTCATGTTTTCAATCATGTTTTAAAGCTAATGATAAAAATAAAAGAACAAATTAATACTTTAGGTTAGTCTTTCACTTGGTATGTGGCACGATGCGTGTTTTTACAACATGCCTGAAAAGGATGACAGTGGTGACACCCACCTGGAAATTCTTAAAGATGGAGTTATACTCAGAAGTATCAATGCCATCGGCGATAAAGTCAATTCACAATCTACGGAAGGTTACTTCAGCTTGATGGTGATCAAAACTGAATTTTTCTTTGAGAGAGTGGCGATATCATGTCGATTATTTGGAGTGAATTGTGGATATCTTAGATCGGTGAATAATTCTATTTCTTGTAACCTGTGTACCTTGTAATATTTGAAAGTAGGAGTTTGTACAACATTCTTTTTTTCAGATGGGCAGTGTTGTTATGATATATGCGATAATTGTATTTCAAATGCGAAGTAGCAATTTCTAATTTTTCTTGTTATTGAACCCGATGAGAAGGAATAAAATTTGCTGGCTAATACATAGTAACGTTATAGTTAGCATATCATATTATCATCCCTTCAACAAGAAGGGTTATCTGCGTGACGTTCATGAGCTGTGAGTGAACGTGAACTCTACCAGTGCCTAAATGGCTAGGAATTTTTTCATGAAATCTTCGAATCTGACATTTTATTAATACCCTCCACCGGGTTTTGTCCCGAAAGTTATTATTAATATTTTAATAACTAACTTATTTTTAAAACGTAATTTAGTTGAATGGTATTTTTCCATCCAGGCCATTTAATTAAAAAAAACAATCGGTTACAAGTATTTTAGCAGTGTTTTGAGTGCCAGAGGTGAAAATCCATGTCTTAGACTTTGGAAAACTTTCTGTCTAGTCCAGTATTTTTCCAATCGAACTAAGCACGCAGCCCATGAGCCCAGACAAAAACTTGTTAGGCATTGAAAACGTAAATTACGGTAATTTTGTAACCAATATAATTTTGAGTGCCCAAATATATTTTTTCAGTTGGCAAGCATATTATTATTGGTCAAACTGTTGCTCCATTTTCTCCCTCTTTTCCCACTATTTCAAAATTCTGCCCAACTCGGTGTTTCTGACTTCATAAACCCCTTTTCCTCTTGCCTTACGCATGTAATTAATTATCAAAATGTGGGTATACACCCACTGGCTCCTAGTGTAATAACGGGCGCTACTCATGGAGGATAATCTTTGGAGATTTGTTATGGACGATAAACGACCTTTTTGTATTTCTACGCGTTTACCATACATGGAGAATTGAAGAATGTCACCGATGTGGTTCGAAATGTATTTGGAGATCTTCTTCTATCATTTTATGTCACAACTGTCACTTATTACGCGGAAGCTCCTCATATTCTTTTGGGGAAAACGGGGAAAGCGGAGAAAACCGTTTTCGCCTATTTAATTGGCACAGGAATGGTGTGGATTGTAGCAGCTGAGTTTCAAAATAGTGTAAATATATTTATCGAATTTGAAACATTTTTGAAGTCAACAATTCTTTAATTGATATGAAAGAGGGAATGCAACACGCAACCAAACAGGTTCGAAACGCGGTTTTGCAATGGATTAAAGTTTTCACCGACAGCGACATGCTACGTACGGATGATAGGATCAGGCTGCTTAATTTCTATAATGAAGTTTCCGCCGATCCTATGGCATTATCTAGTAGATGCTTTCCTATCGGTTCCGTAAGTGTATTTTTGCATCATTGAAATGCATTTTGATAACGCTAATCTTATTTAATAAAAATATTTTCTTCCAGATGCTTGGAATAATCTTAACGTACGGAGTAATCGTATTGCGAATTTCAAATAGCGTAAAAGTTTAAAATAAATAATTTGATCTCCATATCTCAAAAATAATATAATTGTTTGATTCATGAAGTGATGTGATGTTGTTCTACTTACAAATACGCAATTCAAAAAATACATAGTCGTTGTCGTAATAGATTTCAAATACGATGATACGAATGATTTTATCTCTTTATCATTATTTTTATAATTATATCATATTCTGTATACTTCTATATAATGTCTTTATCGTATTTACATTGACCAAGTCAATAACGGGCATGTGTGTATAGCCTATCGTTATGAAACCACTATAAAACTTATTGTATTGATTTGGGCAAGGCAAAGTTATTCCAATGGCCTTCTTTCTTCTTTCCTTTCTTTGCATTCATATTGATGTTGTTCGTTATATGTGAGATATCATTAGAATTCATACTTAAAGCTTTAATGAGTTGCACATTAACCCACACTAATTGCAGAAAACGTAACACTTCATTTGCAAATCCCAAAGCTTCTGATTCGCAATCTTTATGTATTCCGGATTATGATTATTTTATTCAAACTCACTTCAGTCATCAGTACTTCAGTGTTCAAAATTAAGCAATGCATTCTGGTAAGTCTCTTTTCACCTTGCAACTTTCAGTCAAGGAAAAACCTTCAACTGTAACAGGGGACTACTTCAAAACTGAACACACAGAGCGTTTACGTTTCAAAAATGACGAAAACAGTTCCAGCGGATTCCTCTCTCGTTTCATTAACATCCACTATCACCTTTTTCTTATACCATTTTCCGTACAAAAGGACATTACAGGAAAGTACTTTTTGAAAAGTTCTATATTCCATAAGGTACGTTCAACATCACGTACTAATGTAAGAGATGGTAGGTATTATGAGTAAGCTATTTTAAACTGTGAATTTTAGATAATATCGCTTATAGTCCATGTAACCGTGGTCTACATGCAAACTGTTTACATCATCGAAGT
>JAHZNA010002833.1:0-16327 GCA_027743935.1 Sinodicranocentrus sp. ZH6 | reverse complement strand
CCTTTAAACTCAGTATTAAAACACAAACACTTAAAAGAAGATCCCATATTAAATTCATGTATGAGGTGTAAGAGGAATGAAAATTGGATATGTGATCCAATGAAGTATTATTTGGAATCTGAAACGACATGTTTTTGGTAAACATATTTTTGTCAAAAAATGTAATATTTGTGATATCCTCAAATTGTAAAGATGGAGTTAATGTATCGATCATAGAACTGGCTTTTGTCAATATTGCTTTGTCAATTTGAGTCACAGAAAAAGGAACAACTTGATAATATATTGGAATGGAATGGAATAACAAGGAATCGTGGGCTAAATGATTGATAAACACAGTAATACCAAATGGCATTGACAATTGATAGTCATTATGATAGTTCCAATTTTTCCAGTGGATACTATGGGATAAGAATTAATTTGACAATTAATAGCCGATCCATTAGGAAAATTAAGACCTCAATAGTAGTTCTCAGTGATGTGAGAAACATAGTTTTGTGTAGGTTGAAATGGAAAACAGGTATGCGGACACTTGTGAATAAGAGACTCAAGCTCTGTGCCATAAATTAAGGCAATTTCACAATCGGTGGTGGAGACCAAAGGAATCATATTAGGTTTTAATTAACAAAAACCTGCGATTTGCGGCTCAAGTATCAGTCTTTGAAAACGAACAGAGACATACTGGAAAAATGCAGAAAGACAAGGAAGATATTCATGTCATGTGTAATATTTTTCAATAGTTGCTTTAAATTGTTTTCGTAGTAGCTTTAACATTGGATTTTTTCACTTAAATTTTAACTAATTATAATGCTGTAATTCTAATCTAATTTATAAGTAAAATTATAATCAGTGTAGTTGTCATATGACATTTTTAAAAATCCTCCATCCTTTGAAAAGATTTTTCGTCTATGTTAAAATCCATCATTTACACTCAACATTATGGGAAATACCTCTAGAGTGCGAATCCAGAATGAGTATGGGAACTCGTTCATGTGCGTCATCCCTCTACCTCAAGCCGAAATCTCTCATATATAGGTAGTCATCATTTTGAAAAAATCATGTTTCTCGTCTTAAGTCATGATCCTCTCATTCGATGCAAAATCCCGACTTTAATGATTCATCCGCATCATTATGAAAACTACCTGTTATGATTTATAGCTTGCGTGTCTCATTACTATTCAGATTGAGAGATATTAGGTGTAATTAAGATCTTTATCTGATTCTAATACGGTAGTCTTATTCACTACTTCAGTGATCCTTGAGCATCTTCAAATGCTGCTTCACTACACCCTTGTTATAACTGTTTTTAAGCTGGCTGGAAACTGTTTGCTCAACATTTATTTACCGTTTCCAGTAAAACAAATTTATACTCACCAGATACTTTAGATCTGGATCGGATGTTGTGTTTCAGCTAGACCTTGTCGTCACATGAAAGACATGTCTCACTATTTATTTAAACTGTCCATATAATCATTGTCCTGCGTCCTGTGTTGTAGTAGGTGAAAAAACCTGGTCTAAAATGGTTGGTGATGATGGTGGTTGAGGGTTTCCAAGTTTATTTTCTTGTTAATCTGCCCCGTCTTAGGGTGGGCTGCCGATGGTCGAGATGAGAGCCAAGCCAGGTGATGTGGGAACCGATTCCGGGGTTTCCAGAACCAAAAAAATATCCACTTCATCTGTCCTATAATAAGCAGAATTTGTGCTTACAAAGTTGTTCCGAATTCAGGACTCGACATGATTATTGCTGTATAAAAGCCTTCTTTCAGCCCCGTTAGTAAGATTTCAAAAGCAGCCATATACGACGTACTGTAGACAATTTCCCCATTATGATCTATGCATATCCAAGAATATCATAATGGTTTATGCATATGAAGTAACTTTTTTCATCACGAATTTGATTAATGGGATACAGACCACATTAAAAGTCTGCAGCGACAATGTAAGGGGACTTTATCATGTGCTTAAATGTTTTTCAAATATTTTTCCTTAGGAAAATTTTCTGCATTTCCCCTAAAGCAGCACATGCGCTTACATGCCTATCATAGCTAACACCAAATGATTGTAAACAATATGGGCATATATCTGTTACAATTTCGATTTCGATTTACAAGGAAAGCTTCTAAGTCATAAATTAAACAGTTATGGCTATCATCACCATTTTCAACCAATAATATGTTAATGGTTTCTCCTTTCTCTTTCTACAGATGCCTATCGGATACGCAAGCTTACTGATCGCTTCATATATTAAAACTCGATCGCGTTTTCTAACTCCGGGTAGTAAAATCTCTTTTTCATCGTCACAGGCAGAATCATCGTCAGTATCAATGTATGGTCGGTTAACAGTCTTGTACAGTCAACATTTGCATTATAACAAAATATATTTAAACCTAATTTGGGATTATATCGATGAAACCTTGCGACATTTTAAATATCAAAAGGGAATGATATACCTTTAATATTAATTTAAAGTTCACAACAACCCAATTGATATTAAAATTATCACAATACAATTAACGTTAGAAATTGTCATCGTACCTATGTTTAACCTAGTCGATGCATCGCTTAAAACAAAAACCATCTCATTCAGGTACATTGAGTAAGGATCTGGTCTTTTTTGCCAACCATTGCGGTTAATCAAAATCATAACCACCAAAAAATCTACCCATGTTGATAAAGAGAATCTCAAATTCGCTAATAGATTCCAATCTATACCCACTTCTATTTTTTATAAAATTGTTTACAGTGACTTCGAAAGTATCACATGCATTATCATACAATACTTTTACTGTATGTGTATTTTCTAAAAAATACCACGTTATTTGTGAACCAAAATCTGTTATTACCCTATCATCACACATTATTCAATCATAGTCTCAGTGGCTGTAAAATGTACACGAAAATTCAATCGCCGAGCGAGAGTTTCTCTCGTTTAACCCAAACCTGATATCTTACACTATTGAATAGACAATCGATGGAATTACAATATAATGTTTTAGTTCTACCCTTATACGAACATATGCTCCGTCAAGGATTTTTCTTTTGTTCAATTTGTACAATGGTATTGATTACGCATTTCTCCACGGATTTGATAGGGATTCATGATGAACATGAGCAATGTGATGAAGCAGTTTGTTTCTATCCCAACACATAATCCCACGTCAATTTCAAATCCCTTTGCGCTGGGTCCAAATTTCTCCGACGATTTTACTAATATTGAGCAATAATATTGTAAATTATACTCATAATAATTATTATTATAATTATAATAATAAAATAATCATAGCATAAATTTACCTTCGTCCTTAACTATTGACTTGATCACAAAAAATTTGCAGAAATTAAGCCAGCTTTTTGTTGATCGTTTACGGTTCCATCAGCATTTATAGAAATTTCCGCAAATATGAATTTAAAAATAACATTTACAAAAATTGAACATTTAATATAATTTTCATTTTTATTACCATCACCACTTAATCGATAGCCATGTTGTACATTCTCTGCCTGAAAATTTGCTGTATAAATGGGTACTTGTCTCACATTGACCATACCATATTCCGTTTGCCTAATGTTATAAGACCATACAGTCATGTGCAGTCCCATATACCTATTGATTGGGTGTGTTGTTTGTATTACCTAAAAGTATTTTTTTAAAAAAATTAAAACGGTAATTTATAACCGGTATTAATATTTATAGTGTATTTCCCACACCATTTAACCATTGTCCGTATTGGGTGTAATGTTATTAGACACTGACCATGCCCATTGATCCTTTATCCGTAATTTCTAGTCCATTGTCCATAGTTTATGATTTATGGATAGGGATCTAATTAAAATACATTAAAAATTGAGTTCCACCCCAAAATACACAGAGAGAAAGGAGAAAAACACACCAATTTGATTTCCATCACCATGCATATTTAATCCAATGTGATGTATGTTGTATGATGGATAATTGATCAGTTACGGATTTCCATGGGATTGGCTTAATTGATATTGAGAAGATTCCTCCTCCTTATCACTGCTCAAATCATTTCAACCATCGTCAATTATTAAATCACCATCATCATCTTCAGAAACTTCCTCATCTCTTGAATTTAACTCCAAGGAGTTCAAGGTCACATCAACTTGGCAGCCCTCTTGACCTTTAGCAAACCACACTTGTAAATATATATACTTCTAATGCATATTATGTGAATATATGATATATAAACTCACCACACAAGCATTCCAAATTGCAACATTTGTCACTTGGATGATTGTTGTAGTGAACTAATAATTCAAAAATATCACCACATACATAATCACAAATAGCAAAGCGTGCACGTGTTTTCGTTGATTGTTCAAATCAATGTTGATTATATGGTCGTTAATGATAACCAACCGCACATGAACACTTGTTTTCATAAAGAATATGCAAGTGAATGGCATCAATTGCATTGTTTATATTCCATAATTGGAAACTCTGAAGTTTTGCCACAGTTGATTTTGGGGGAAAGTTTTGAAATTGCGGAAGAAGAATAAAATTTGTACTAGCGTATTCACACTTCACCTCAAGAAAACCAAATGCATATATACCAGTAGCATAAGCAGCAAAATAGCTTTCGCTAAACAAAGTATAAAAATGCTTTAAAAAATCCCCTTTATGTTTCAGAAAAATTAACTATTTTATTCCATTCAAACTATTTCATTGGTTGAGAACTATTTTAAAGCATCAACTAGATGATTTTTTGTTAACATCTACGCTGAAATCATATCCATTTTTACTAGTAACGGATAGCAAGACATTGGAAAATATTCCCATAAGCATTTAACACCATGAAATTTTTTGGAGGTGGGTCATCATTTGATGATATTTGACACTAATTTGGGAGTTGGCATGATTTGGTGACATTTGGCAAAAATTCGATGGTGGGACTATAATTTGGTACATAGTGTCATGTATCCTAGTTTTTATGGCGAATATGACATTGTGATTCATTGAAAATATTTTCCTCTGTGTTAAAATCACTCATTTACATGGGATAGCATAGCATAGCATGGAAAAATTCTCAATAGTGCAAATCACAAATTAGTGTTGGAACTCGTTTTTGTGCAAATTGCCACCATCTATTTCAGCATACTCTTTCTTTCAAGAATATTCCACATCTCTCTCTCATGTATCCATATTGCGTTACATAGGTAGTCCTCCTATATCTATGCATTGTGCAAAATTCTCTTCTTTAATATTGTAATAAACCAATCTCGGCCTTACTATTTATTTCTGTATTTCGGACTTTCGTTAAATAATTGAGTGAGTAGGAGGCAAATCAGCTATTTTTGTGAGAAGTAATCTCTTTTTTATTTTATTGTTGCTCCTCGTTAAGATATAATTGATCTAGATTTGAGCTATATTTATGCATCAAAGTATTTGGAAGTGTCTGGAATGTCTGGCATTCCAGAAACGTCATAAATATTACAGAAATCCTGGAATAATGTTAAAAATAGGGCATAAATAGTAATCAGATTGTTATTTAGTCTACCTACGGAGTACACAATCTTATCTACGTTTCTGAGCAAGTTCACATCGTGTCGTGCTTATTTGTAGATTTTATTCTCATCGCTTGTGAAGGTGGCCAACCGACACGCGTGATGAGAAGCGTAGCAGGAGTGACGTTAATCGTCACTATTGCTACAATTGTCGTACGCAAAACTATGCTGACAAAGTTGTTCCGAATTCAGAACTTGACGTGATGTTGATGCTGTATAAGAGTATTCATTAAACAAGATAGAGAGGAAAACTAAATTAAGACTGATTTAAAAAATGAAGCAGTTGAGTTTATATACTCAACTGCTTTAACTATTTTATAGGTATAGCTAATATCTGTGTTTTAGTGGACTTATAACTTTATAAAGGCACTATATTTTTTATAAAGCCACTATAACTTTATAGAGCCACTATAACTTTATAGGCGACATATAACCGTATATGGTCACTATAAATTCATAGTGATACCATACGTGTTATAGTCCACTATAACTGCTTCTGTAATTTTAATTTCTGTAGTTTAAATGCTTAACCTATACTCTGGGTCTTTCACAATATCATTCCGTTATGCCCAATGGGTCCCTCGTTCATGTGCAGAATCTCAGCTTTCATTATCCACATTCAATCCTATATACCCAATGAGTCACTCGTTGGTGAATCTCGGCCTTATTCATCTCATCACGCTGTGGTTAACTTAATGATGAGAAGTGGAACTTTCTGAATATAAACTTCAGTCATGCTGAGATGATGAGGATGAGGATGATAATGGATAATGGATTGAGGTATCTCTTGAAATTCTGTTTTTTCATAAGATGGTGAAAATCATTTGGAGATTGTTCTCTAAAAACTTATCCGTGGAATGGATAGCAACAACTAAATGTGATGTGATGTAATACTCCAAATACGTTGGTTGGTTAAATGCAAACGAAGATCTTTCAGAGTTTTTCGATTGTTTCGATTGTTTCGATTTGTGTATATGCCAATTGGAAAACGTGTGCTAAAACCCATTTTCAAGAACAGTGCCCATTTCATGTACAGACACTTAAAACTAGAATACAATTTCGACAATATACTCTAATTAAAGAACCAAAACCTGACGATAGTGTTGAGTGCCATGTGCAGTATTCGCGAGAACTTAAGAAATGGGAATCAGTTCAGGGAATCGAAAGTGCATTAGATAAAATTCACAGCAACCATGTAAACATGTTGATGTGCACACAAAGGTAGTTATGCGAATGTCTCCACAACTTTTTTTTATTATTTGCGCTATTTGAGCATAAGAACGGTAAAAATATTTCTGATCGATGCAAAGATTTTTTAGAATTAAATTCAAAATACGAAGAAAACTAACTACTTTCTTCTAATTTAATTCAAAGTGATCCTGATCTTCGATTCCTAAAATTTTTTTTGGATAAGCTCTTTACCGACATACGGCAACAGAGTAAAGACACCGAAACTTGGATCAACTTGGATACTGGCCTTCCTGTTTTAATACCAAGCAATGAACACAAGGACACTTCTAAATTTTCTACCTATGTGTAATAAAAACAAATATTCTTCGTTTGTGGTTGCACGTAAACCTGAATAAATTGCCTGTACAAGCCGTAATTAACACCGATCAAGTTGGGAACAGAGGTCTTCATTCGATAGCAGCATATTTTTATAAATACAAAAATAAATTAAAGTGTATATACTTTTACTCATTCGGCCTCCGCCCATCATCATATGATATAAGGCTTCCTTGCCCGCATGTAAATTTTACAAGTATTTATCCACAAGACGACAATACTAACACATGTGATTTATTTTCCATGTACTGGCTTTCCAAATTGATTTAGTAAAGTAATTGTAAAGTGTAAAGTTTTATAGTAGATTTGTATTATATTATTATGTAATACTGTATGCACACAACCAATATGTATCCAATCATGCGTAAAAAATCAGAAATAAAATTAAATACGTTATTAATTTGTAATCAAAGAAAGTTCATGTATTTATTCTAGTTTGATTTTCATCAATACTACTCCATAGTGGTTATAACATTAAACTCCTGAGCCGACTCAGACGACGTACTTACTTCCGAGTTTTGATATTCTTCGTCGCCAGATGTAGACAAAGTGGCCAAATCTAACTCGTAATAAGTATTGTAATCATATTCTGGAGCTAGTAGCATGTTTCTAATAAAAATAATTTTCATTAAGTCAGAAGTTTCATTTAGTGCACTTTCTCAGAATATGTTTCTATTTTGAGCTTATAATGTTCTTCAAGCTCATCCAGGCTTTGAGCATTTGCATTGATGGTATAATGCATTGCCGTCACTAATAATGATTGCGGATAGCGTTGCATATGTAATACCATACTACTTGGAAGGTCCAATAATTCAAACAGGGCAGAGTTAAGTTGTCTGATTAAGTCGAAATTATTTCCTCTTGAGAGCAACATGTCCATGGTGCTGAGAACTTCCTCAGACCAGATATACTCTAACGCCAAAACAGTGCTCATCAAAATAACAGACATACACTCAAACGTTTTTGGGATTGTTAAGATATCCCAATGCTGACAGTGTATCATTACCTGAAAATAAAGTTTAATGTTCTAAAACAATAGAAAATGTATCAAAGTAAATTAAAGCTGTATTCGTATTAACTTATCTGTAGTCAAATCCAAAAAATCGTATATCATGGACTTCACAGTGTTGTGAATTCCATTCCACTGTCTACGATTTTGTGGGTTGGCTTCTGGAAGAACACCGTTAAAGATGCTGAATATTTTCCATATGCGTTGCTAATATCTCGTGGACAAGCACAGTTAAAAATGTAACGAAAAGTTCTATCTTCTACTGCTCTTCAGAAATTGTATATTAAAACTGTAAAAATATACTGCCAACGGCTTTATTTTATTGTAAGGATCGGCAGCTTGTAACTACTTTAATAAGTGGCCTTGTCTTTTTAACGTTTACTTGTATCACCAACTATTTCATACAATTAAAAAAATCGCATACTGGGTAATCTAAACAATGTCTAGTCCAATTTTTTCGTGGCCTTGTTTGTATTCAGCTTTTGCAAAAAGATTGTGAAAGGAAAAAGCCATATATATGGATCGCAAAACTTTACTTATGTTACTGACTGAGGAATTACTTGCAAAACACCGCGAAGTATTGCGCAACATATCACATAAAAAGTGGTGTCCAGGTTACAAACTCATATGGGCCTACAATATTGGCGTCAGAAGTTTAAGTGCAGTTTCTTTCTCAAATAATCTATATTGCGCAAGAGTCTACTGCAGTCTCAGAAGCTGCAAACCAGCTACAGTGATAGAATACTTTTTAAAAGGCCAGGTGGCTAAAGGAAACATATCTCCGGCTGAAGTCAATTGTTACCGACCACAGCATTTGGTTTCTAAAGAATCTCTAACTCGGCCAAATTACAACAAAGTTGACAAAATACTGGAAGTGGGGAAAAATCCTCAAAAATGCTCACTATTTACTTTAAAACCTTGTAGAACTGTCGATCTGGAATTCTATAGTTTTTTGAACGGACAGCCATAGACCCAGCCCTGTTCTCACCAATTTTGTGATCCATCCTCAAAATAACTTTATACAGTTTTCAAAGG
The DNA here is from genome assembly GCA_027743935.1 of Sinodicranocentrus sp. ZH6. NCBI lineage: Eukaryota > Metazoa > Arthropoda > Collembola > Entomobryomorpha > Entomobryidae > Sinodicranocentrus > Sinodicranocentrus sp. ZH6. Next base: position 7,194 of record JAHZNA010002833.1, on the reverse strand, counting down.
AATTTACGATAATAAGATCCCACTGATTGACTTCACAAGATTTCAGCAACCCAAGTGGGCTTCTCGGCTTGAAAAAGCCCAAAAGCCTTTTCTGGATCAAAAGAACTGGCCAGTCGTGGAAAGTGATAAGGTGTGGATCCCAATCGAAACCTTTGCCATGAAAGATATTGGTCATCCGCCTTATTAGTTTGAAGACGTACCGAACGATGGGTATCGTGCATATGTTATGGACGAACTTTGTGTCAGTAATAGACGTTTTTCAGTTTAAGATTAAGTTTTTATTTGCATTGTAGCAAACAATGGATCTACTGGCTTCGCTTGACGAATCCCAAAGACAATTAGTGTGCACGTATCCTGGCTAGTTTTTCTTAACGCATAGACTATCTAGTTTCAGTTCACACACCGAGTCAAATATTTGTAAACTTTGTGGTACAGAAGGCGCAGAAAGAACCCAATTATCATTATTTTATCCTCCAAATTTACTTACGGGAATTTTTAAGAGAACGGAATCAAATCTTATGGGAACAGTGTCGATGTTTGATATTTAATACTTAAAACCTATTCTCGCAATAAATTCTACATTCGCCATTGTCTATGAATCATTGCACAATTTATAACTGCAATACTTGGGACATTTTAAGACAATAAAATTGAAGATTATCCATAAGTGTGTACTCTTATAAATAGACAAACATGAAACATGACGAGATTTATGTTGTCGCCCTTTGTACGGTTATTGCATCAATATTTTATTGATGATACGTTAGACTTTTGCTAGCATTTTATTAGTGTTTTCTTGGAAAAATTTGCTGACAAATCCAGTGGTCATGTTTTGAAAAATATTGATAGTTTGAAAAGTAGTGCAACTGGAAATGATTTGACCGAGAAGTTTTATTCCAATACCACAGGATTAAGTGCGAAGAAAATCACTTATATCTATCTAGACAAATGTGAATTGTTTCCAACTATCAATTGTTGCAGCTCTATACTTGGACAAAATTAGCCTTCCGTCTCAGCTAAACAAGACATATCAGCAGTTGACTAAGGGACAGAAAGCCAATCTAAAAAGGATGTGGCAAAGGCCTAAGTCCTATTTTCACATCCTTGAAGAAGTTTAAGCAAATAAAGAAATTGATTTTGAAGGATTTGAATCGGGTGTTTCAATTACCGACATTCCAGTCTTAGAAAGGAAAACATGATTTCTATTAGCGTTTTTAAAAATAATGGGAAAAACATTTTTCCTGTATATGTTGGTGAGATAGATTATACAAAACATGTGAACTTGCTGCTGCTATAAGAAAGGGATATTGCGAATGACACTGATTTAAAGGATGTCTTGCAATTTCCCTTGAAATATCACTATATTTGTATAAATAAATTAGGGACCTTTTAAAATCGGAATCGAAATCAATGTCAAAGAATTGATTGATGTTGGGACACAATTTGAGGATTCAACACAATTTTTTGGGTAAAATACAGCTTTTTCGACACTAATTTTGTAAGGAAATGGTACGCTTGATGTGTCAGTACCGTCCAGACAAAACTGAGGACCGCTTTGCTTAAACTTGATCCTTAAATCCCATTGCGGATATAATAACCGGTGCTGGTGAAATAAAGCTTCACGTGGTTTAAACACCATTTCAAAGGACCCGCTTTGCTTGCTGTACGATAGTCGCGTGATGAATCCAGGGTTATGCCCGTCAAAATTGTCAGGTGTTGTGTCCTTGAAGTATAATTCACGTGATTCACGAGTCCAGATTCCATAAGCTCCGACTCACTAGAAAAGATTTGTTGAACAAAAGATTTGTAGGGGTAATGAGAACCGGATTTAGAAACAAGTACTCCGTTCAGATAAATTTCACAGGATTCAAACATGGTGTGAGCAAACAGATTTGCGGGAACTATAATTTTGTCAGCTGTCAAATCTGTTCCATGGAGATTTGTAATTTTAACGCGAGTATAGATGAAAGAGTTTTCAATGTCCACATAATGAGTGGGGTTTCCAAGAAGATTAAACTCTATAGGAGACTGTTTGTCGTTGATTGAAAATGTTAGAAACACGGCGTGGAAATCATATCCAGATGAAGTAATGTCTGTTGCTCGTTCACCGAAAAGATCGGCACTGCTACTAATTAGAGACTGAGAACCTGTAGAAGGGTGATGATCCATGATTATTTTTTGCGTTTAGTCGTCTTTTTCTTTTTTGTGGTTTTATTTTTCCTCTTTGATGGCTTCCGTTTCTTAGGTGTCTTGGTCTTAGCAGTCACTTTGAAACTGGATGGTTTCTACCTTTTCCTTTAACAATTACTTTTGTCTGTTTTGGTTTCTTTGAAATTGTCCTTTTCTGAACTCTGTCTATGGGAATAAGATAGTCTGGCTCTTGAGGAACAAGTCCAGATCCAGAGAACGAAGCCCCGCCCACGTCACCAGGCATTTTGTCCAAGTAGCAAGTCTCTGAAGTGCAGCGTATTGTTCACATATGCGTTGCAGTCGAAAGTGAAGGAGGACAGTTGTGGGATTAATCGACTGAGATATTAACGCACCAGTGTCCTGAATCAAACTAAGTGACATTTGGGAAAATCGTTGCTTTTTAACTGGGACATAGATGACTGGATTAGACACCAAGTGATTTTCTCCCTTTTTATCCAAGTTGAACAATCGGACACTAGCAATAGCTTTTGTTCCTATCCATTGATGTTCTATAATGTTTGATTCAATAATCAAATTTTTGGTTTGTAGATTTTTTCTTTATAAATGTTATCCTCCGACTTTACAGCAACGTTGGCATCAGTGGATGAAATTATTAGGCTTCTAGGTAAACCAAACAATGTTGTGCGATTAAATACATGCCCAGGTTCCAGTCCGAAATATTTATCAAGTCGATCACTTAGTTGTAATGTCACGGGGTTATTGTAGAAATTTACATGTACAACATTGTCTAGTGAATACATTGCCACGTGTATATCCTTTGGTGCTAGGGCTATTAGCACTCTTTGTATTATTGCTGAACAAACTTCATTAGGGTCCTCAATATCTAAAGCTTCTCCAACCTCCACATCATGTTCATTCAATTCAACTACGCGAAGCCATAAATGAACGTCTACCGGGATACTTGAGAAATAGTTGGAATCAATCTCTTTTTCGGATTGATATTGAACAGGGTCAAACACTGTATTTGAAAAGCCAAGTATTTTTATAACATCCAAGGAAAATTCCAATTTTCCCCCCAAATGACTACTTACAAGAATAACGTGTGTTTTTCCATCCAAAATCTAAAAGTCAGTGTTATCTTCATGTTGAATTGTTCAAATGTATTATTACATCCTGTTATCCATGAATGCAAATCGTCAGTGGGTTGTCTTATTTAAAAAAAAAGTTCAGTTGAAACATCAAAGTGCTTGACTTTGATGGGATTCTCTCCAGGATTTTGAAAAAACTTGACTCCAGCTGTTTGTCCCGGAGTTGATGTTTCATTTGCTGTGGGTATCGTACTTTCCTCATTTGTCGAAACTGGAAGAGTAGCATTTGTTGTTTCGGATGGTGTTATTATGGTATTGGTTGAAAGAGTAGAACTGTCTTCTCCCGTCATTGTATTTGACACCATAGATTCTTCTGTTGCATTCTCGCTAAAATTAACTTCAACGACTCCAATTTCGTATTGCTTGCTGGAGAAATCAATTGGACGATACAATTGATTAATAAAACAACATGATGTACACAAAGGATGAGTGTTCAGTGATTTGCTGCTAATTAACGCAACAAGAAAAGATGACAGTTCATCCATATTTAATATTCTGCTTCTGGTTGGACTCTTTGAAGTTTTTGTTCATAAAATGATCCTTAAACTGGCTGATTTGTTCGATCTTCAAGTGTATACGAAACTACAGGGTAGGTTTTATTAATAGATTTCACTAAAAATGTCTCCTCTCCAAATGTTTTATCGTACCCCTTCTCAAACCGCACGCACGATATCATTAACCTTTAGGAGAGGCTTTTTCACACCTTTTTAGTTACATCAGTTTTTCGTACAAGTTAAATAAAATTGTATCTTGATTCTTTAAAGTAACTTATCTTGGCTTGGTTCGTATTGACCTGTGAAAAGTGTCATTTATTTTTTTTCTAATTGAACAATTACTTTGGTCCAATTTTTTGTACCAGATTCAGTAAAATGACGAGCAAGCTTTGACTTCACTGTGGATTCTGCACGCTCTGCTACCATTGATTTTAATCGGCTATGAGTATGAAAAGTTCAATCGATTTAGTTTTCAAAAAGCCTTTGAAATCCCGGTATACAAATTCTTTACCAAGGACACTCCAGATCCGCTTAGGTCGACGCTTTGTTTGTTTGAAAATTGTTTTGTACGCATCAACCATTGATTTTGCATCCTTGTTTTTAAGAGGTATTAGAAAAATATCTTTACTAAATAAATCAACATTCAACAAGATATATGAATGATTGCGGTTACTAGTCTGGATCAAAATGTAATCAATGAGATCACTGGCCCATGTAGAATCAATGTGTCGCACAAATACTGTCCTTCGCTGAAACTTTTTCCGAATGGGTTTATGTAACGTGTATGTTTTGATTTGGCTTAAATTTTTTTTCAATTCCTTCTTATCCTTATTTTTTCGATTCTTCCAAAATTCATACAGAGCAGCTTCCAGGTTGAGGAAAGTTTAAATATGCACGTTTAACATATCGTGGGTCATTTGTCATTTCTTGATCATTCGGAGATCCATCTTTGCAGTTTTTGAAAGTAAGCGCAAAGGAATTCTTGCACTTTGGATTGAGCTCGGGTACAATGGTCAAAGATACTCAAGGGGGTGAATACCTTTTATACAGTAAACAATTTCATTTGCTTCGATCAAATTCTTGCTTATTTAAAGTATTTTGTAGTTCAGACAACTTTGTAGAATTATCAACGTTTTGAATCAAATCATTGTAAACTTCAAGAGGAACTGCCTTATAAATGTGTGGTTCCATAACACGCACACGTTGTAGAGACAAATTACTTCTTCCTGAAGAACCCTTGACGATTGAGGCAACAATTGGTACAATATACTTTCTGTATTTTATAATCAGCTCACGAAGCACAGCAAAGCAACGAATAGTTCTCGTGCGAAGCGCTCTTGCTTGACTGATACATCTTACTGATACTGATACAGCAATCATAAATTGGTTGAAGTTGATCTTGATTTCCTTATTGAATTAATTGAAGGCGGTCCTTATCTTGCCCTTTTACAAATAATGATTGAATTCATTTCGGTGGGACGTAAATTTCAAGTTCTTGACAAGGTGGTCTAGCCAACATCTAGTTTTTCAATGTGGTAATGATGAACTTACTCTTCTAGTAAGATTTTTTATATGTTGATACGTAGATACATCATTTCTTTAAAATCTAATAAAATGTACATATAAAAAAATATAAAACTTGTTCGTTGGATTTGAGCTCCTGTCCATGTTTTTTCCTTAAATGCGACAGGAAATGACATCCATCCTTCCCAGTAAAGCTGCGATTCGGGTGAATACAGCTATGAAGGTTTTTGGGGAGCAATTCGAACAAGGAGCGTATTAACTCCTTATTGCGATGCGTGTCCGTTCCTCTGTCGGGTCCTCGCTTATTCACGACTTCCCTTGGATGGTATCTGGGAGAAGGTCCAGTCCATCGCGGCTTTTCGTTCCGAAGCCGCCATATTTCGGTCTCTGATTGTTTCAGCTTTTCTTGCAAATTTTGTATTTCTCTGGTTTTCAATTCCTTATATTCCCTGGCTTCTGCAGGTGAACTGAATAGCCCCTTGAATACGTTCATTCAATTCCAATAGTAGCGGACATCCTTCCTGAGTTTGGCAGAATTCTCCTGACAATGCTTGTGGATGTCTTCCAGGCGAGGGGTTTTTTCCATATTCTCTCCCTTTTCTAATGATGCTCGATGATCGTCCAGTTCTTGTTTGGCCTGTGAAAAGGACTTGGATGACACTTTTATTTTGCCATCCAAGTCATTCAAGGCAGCCACAATGGCTTCCTTCTTCACCGCTCGATTAAGAGTTTGCTGTTACATTTATCGAGAACTGGATTGGAGAAAACCTTTTTTGGGGTTTTCGGTCGCTCCTCCTGCTCTTCTGGCGTGAAACTCATAAATGAGCTAGAGCTACTACTGCTTCTGCTGTCCTGTGATGAACTCTCTCCACTGGAACTATCTGTACTTATGCTACGTTTTTTTTCTTTTGTCGTATTTGTTTCCGAATTTTTTGTTGAGTTTCTACCTCTTTTGATTTAATTATATTTTGAATCCATGTTTCCGATTCTCTTCTTTCACGATGATAGGTAAAGTAGTAGATTAGTTTGAGATAGTTTTAAGACTGATGGTTTTCTCCATGAACGCAGTTTCTATTTATATGATTTCGATGTTTTTTTTAGAATATGATTTTAATATATGAATTTATATTGATTGACATCACCCGTCCGGAATAGTTGAAAAACTTGAGCGGATGCTTAAAAATATACATTTTTCTTCTTACAAAAATAACGGAACGAGAAAAGAGGAGGAAACTAAAATGTGAAAGTAGTAGGTATGTTATTTTGTATTATTTTTCAACGAGTGATTGTATGTTCAATCAGGATGACTTGATCGTGGGAAATGAAAAAACTTGACCAGACCAGGTGTTCGCTTGTTTTAACTTTTACTATTGGATTTGATGCATATTGAAACCAGATCCACGAAATGGTTATTATTAAATTCTTTCTTAATTCTCATCATGTCTCACAATCAATCTGAAAACCCGTGAGCGATTAATATTGCTGGGAAAAATATGACCAAGAGATAGTTGCTTTCAGTTCATTGACTGTTTAAAGTTGTCCTGTATATTGAGAACTGATGTGTAATTATTGCCATTTACATATTAAATCAAGTCTGAGCAAGATAGTAATATTCGCGTAACAGGGCATTTGCAATTTGTTTTGCTCCTTGCGAATTAGGTTTGTCCAAACATTATTTATACAAGATCCATGGCAAGATATTACACCCGTATAAGATGATGGACCATGATTTGATGATATTTTTGGGTATTGACCATGATTTGATTATATTTCACACTAATTCGGAGGGAGGGGCATGATTTGATGACATAGGGCTAAAATTTGGGGGTGGGCCTATATTTTGGTGACATTTGACACTAATTCGGGGGTGGGCCTAT
>JAHZNA010002832.1:0-12371 GCA_027743935.1 Sinodicranocentrus sp. ZH6 | reverse complement strand
AATTGTTTCAAATTTCCTGGTATTGGGAAGATTCCTCTAAATGCAAGGGAGTTCAACACAATATAACAGGCAAAAGACAATTACCTGTTTGTGTGGAACTTCCTTGTATTTATGTGTTTTTGTTGAGTTCATGAGGACAAATTATGATGCAGTCAACCCTCAGTTGGCTGACATCAAGCTTTACATAAATTTGGGATTTAGTGTCCTCTTCCACATGTTGAAGGAAGGGACACTTAAAGTATTCCAATACCTGTGAGAGGTTGAATTACTTCTCACAGGTTTTTCATTTGATTAGCATATTCAACATTTACTTTCCGTGAATTATGATCTTTACTGTTTTCCCATTGCTCTTTCCATAAGTGCATTGTGAAATGGAAAGAAAATGGGTCCAGTCACTGTGGTTTGCATAAGAGGCTCAACACTCATTATGCAAATCACTGTGATCAATGCTTCGTCTATGCTCTACTTCTTACTTATGGAGACGGTGCATCATCGAAGACGATGCATTATTCTAAATTTGTAACAGGTGCAATTCTGCTCCGTTACAGCACTTCCGTATCGCAAAAGTGTTTTTAGTTCAAAGCCTAATGATAAAATCGATAAAAATCCCCAGGGATTTAATTAAACCCTTCAAAATACATTGACACTTAAGCACGGAGTATAGGTCAATATTTCAATATACTTTATAATCAAATCCGTGCCTGTAGGTCTGTGGATCTATGGTGGACCGAAGGGACAGAATACCCAAAAGTATTACGTGCCAAAATGATAGCATATTCTCTTTTTCCTTGCCATGGATTACTTAACTGTAAAAATAACATGCATACGAAGAAAGTAGCTGGACTAGCTTTAAGGAACGTTTAAAGGTATGTGTAAATTTTGGACTAAAAATTCAATGACCTCAAAAGGCAACTTGTCGCTGTACTCCAGCTACAATTTGTTCTCTATGAAACCCCTGTTCAGCATTCTCAATGAAACGTCCAAAATGGCAAGTTATTTGAATTGAACTTTTTAAAAACATGAATAATGTATAAAAATGTGCCACGATATTCAATAATTCGTCTATTATTTTTTTGTTTAGGCGATTTGACAGGTGAGGGTCCTAAAACGAATATTAGTTTATATGGAATACGATTTGTTTGATTCAATTATATTTTGTTCTCGCACACCCGGCCTACTAGTTTCAATATAAAAGTGTTTTGATATAGCTGCTAAACATGCTATACTACTTCGTGGAAATAACAGTAAAGTACTGTAGCCAATCCCCCAAACCATCAATTCTATCTTGTCACGAACAAATTACAAAGCTTAATTAAAAGCAGTTCATCATTTTTTATTAAATAATTTTTCTCCGGACAACTATTTTTATTTCAGAAGTGTATTTTCCGCAGATAAATTTGAGATACAAAGAGAAGCATGTCAGATAATTTTAAATCTTTTATATCGCCCACACGTCGACACCTCGCCAAAATCTATGCTACAAAAATTATTTGCTAAACACTACAAAATTCTTATAAATTACCAGTGTACTGGGATTTAACGAGCCAATCTACTTCGGGAATACGTCCAAAGATGGATTTACTGTAACTTAAAACAGTTTAAGAAAACTTGTTTGCGAAAAAATACCTTTAAGTCATGCTTAAAAAATAAGCCTAATTTGCTAAAAAAAATATTCTAAGAGCTGAGGAAAAGATTCTCTATCCGGAGAAAGGTATTTACTTGCTGATATCAATGGTTAACAATTTGTTAAACCAATCATGTCGAAACACGGAAAGTTGTTTTTCTGGCTTATAAATTTAAATTTTGGCCATGTAAAGAGTAATTACTTTTTTCGCTTATGCATGACCATTATCAAGATTGTCACAAACTCAAAAACAACGCAACAGAATTCTAAGCCGAACTTGTCTATATTTATTATTGACAATTTACTATTATTATTATTATCAGTTCTGAAGTGGACGTGTAAAATGTAAACTATTTGGGGAAAAGTAGTTGAACCTAAATATATTTAAGACTCGTTGTCACAGCTCATCTTTGTACAGGCTTAATTCTGTTACATAATTTTCTTTCCACCTTCTCTTTTAGACTATTCAGCCCATGGATAAGTTTGTTTACAAATTAATACAGTAACAATAATCATTTAATTTTGTAATTACAGTGTTAAGTAACTATCGCGTGTTCCCTTATAATCTCAAATACATCATAAACAATTTCAACATCTTTAGCAACCTGTTAACCAATCCACATTCACTTACTTCATATTCAGTCTGAATAGTCATGACTACTTTTAAAACCTTTGCAATCTTTTTACTTACCTTCAAACTAGGGTTTTCTCTTGAGAAATTAAGCATCATTGAAAATGACGTCATTTTCGAACTTGGATACAACGTTCACTACAATCCAGGAAACTTTCTTTTCTTCTTTCGTGACATTGATCCCTCCACCTTGATGTACTCTTGGAAAACCCAAGCCCGGTTCCTTTCTCTCAATTTGAACTACTCTAAAGTAATTTACGATAACTTTACCAATGTTTACAAATACACTCAACCAAATAACTTTATTTTTAGTGAGATCAACAAAAACATGCACAAAACTATCATAATTTTTGACACTCTCGCGCAACAACCCTCAACAATGTTTCTACTGTTTGCTAATTGTGAAGAGTGTGGCGTTCCCTTCTACTTAATATATTGGCCCGCTCTCAAACTTTACATATTACCTCGGCATGTAACCAACACGTCAGTTACTATAGCAAAATTCGGCACATATCAAGATGTAACCTTTAATTTACAGTCATCAATTTCCACTTGGAGCTTACAAGGACTTTTTAGTTCCCCTCTAAATTTTCACAAGAGGGCATTTTGGAATGGAAACTGGAAGACAGTTAGTGCCTACATTCAAACCCAAATTTTGGAATACTTTTCTCTCTACAATACAAACCGAATGGCATGCGCAATCATGGCAATGAATGCCAAATATACTGATGCTGATTACTGCGATTACGACATTTTGGCCACTTCATATCTCGGAAAATTGCATAATCTCTCTCTCAACATTATCAATGCAAGAAATCGGAGGGAAATCCCGAAAACCGGGATGTTATACGTTGACAGAGAATTCATTGGAAAATTAAGTGCTTATGTTGTTATGGTTTTACAAGCGAAACATATCATAACAGGAATATATTTTTCCCATACGGTGGCCAACGTTCCTGTATATTGTGCTAGAGTCTATGATACTGAACGTGTGCTTGACTTATACCATTGGTTTCTACCATTACAACAAATGGTTTGGATTCTATTTATTTCATTTTTAGGGGTATTTTATATCATTTGTTTACGTTGTTTTAACGAGTTGAATATTTCGAAAATACTGGACAATAAACGGTGCTGCTTTGTAATCGTATTTGGGATCATGTTTCTGGATATCTATTACGAAAATGAAATTACCAGTTTGGCTCTCGTTCCTCCAACTTTAAAACCTTTTTCCAGCCTAAGAGAAATGTTGGATGAGGGCTTCAAATTTATCTGGTTTAGTCGACAATCTGAGGTGCTTTCAATTGACTATAAATTCGCAGATGTATTCTCAAACGACTTTAACATCCAAGGGCTGGGCGATAGAATCAATAGCAGTTTTGAACTGATTAATGATACTTTTAAACAGGAACAATATATGTCTGACTTGAGCAGGAAAAGAGGATATTTACTAAAAGACGTTAATATTCAAAACTATGTGTATAAGCTTGGCTCCCACGTTTCAATGGCAAATCAAAATATTCATGTGGAATGCCGAACAATTAAAGCTAAATTTAGCCCACTTCAAATGTTCAAGCCAATGTACACTATAAACAGACACTGGCTCCTTAAATCTTTGCTTAGAATGAGAGATTCTGGGCTTCAAAATGGTTGGGATATGTATTGGAAGTCGGTTAGGTTATCTGCGTTTAAGATACGTAAGGAAGAAAAACTCAAAAATTGGGAGAGTAAAGTTGGATACATTAGGTTGAAAAATATTCTACCGCTGGTACTTATTTTAGTTGGTATCTGTATATTTGCTGGAGTATTGGAGTTAATTTGTTGGTTTTTAAAGAGTCGCAAACAATTAGACAACTTTAGGGTTAATCCTTCTACACATATTCTTGTGACCTCGGTGAAGTCACTATCACTGGTTGTGGTTACTGACTAAGGTGGGATTATTTCGCAGATTAGTTTAAGACTTTACCAATTATGGAAATTGACTTTAAGATTTGACTGCTCACTCCGGGCTAGAAATAGCGAGTGAGATATTTTAGAAAGTAGCTAGAAGTATTTCAAATCTTAAAACAAATTTCTGAAATATAAATTTAAAAAATTTAGTGCATGCTCCCCGTTGGTGGCAAAAAATATTTATATTTAAAATTTGAAAAAGTCAAACAGTGTGGCTTAAGCTTAAGGAGCGATCACAGAAGAGTGGAATAACGAAAGGACTGGACACATTACACATTATCAATAAGTTATATGCATATTTATTTCATATTCAGATTATTATAAGATTGTTGAGTGTGCCCAGTAACAGAATGATGCAGCTAATAATGAAGAATTCCAGGGTCGTTGAGATAAATTAAAGTTAAAGTGCAAAAACTTTAGTGGATGTGGCACCATGGTGGTTCAAGGAAGAGGTGTATTGTTTACTCCTCATTTGTTTCTCATGCACAAGAGCAAAGATATCTTTCTTGATTATGCTCAAATCTCTCAAGCAAAACGCAGAACAGGAAGAATGTTATCAGCTCACCGAAGTGAGATAACTTGGCTTGAAACAACAAAACACTACTATAATAGAAAAACTAATATTTTTTTCGGATGAGTCAAAAATTTTATATATTTTTCGATTTACATTCTTCTGTAAAATCCAGCCACGCAGTTGCACCTGAGTTGTCTTTCCAACCTCATCATGAACAATTCGTGGGGTGTTTATTTATCCCAAAAATAAAATGACGTTGTGCAGTTTAAGAATTTTGGCGAGAATCATCGCTACACTAGCATGCATAGAGACGATTTTAGCTGGTCTGATAACTCTGTATGGATTGATATTAGTGATTTTTGTGACCTTTACTGAGAACAAAAATCTCTTGGAGTTGCTAACTTCAGTGACAACAGCCTTGGCATATTATACTTATCTTAGTATTCACCACGCTACAGGTAACAAGCAAAAAAATATTTGTGGATTTTTGTGTTTACGTATTTTGAAAATTTATAACGTTACCTTACAGTAATTCTTGTTACAGATGATGTCGCCCTCCAATGGCTACTTATTCTTAGGGCAACCTTTTTATGGATGTTTGGTGCGGTAGCAACGATTGCTTTGTTGAAGGCAACAAGAAAGGTAATTGAAAATAATACTAATGTCCATTTTATTCTTCAATGAGTTGAAATGGATAAGTACCTGCTCTAAAATAGGACGAGTGCTCAAAGCTCGGGAGTCACATTTTCAAACTATTTCAATAATATACAGAGTGGATGTTTTTAGGGATTTATTTTTGAAACCAGGTTGCAAAACCAAAACGAGCAATTTTACTGATGACAACATGGCGGAATTTTACCATAGTGGTTGCAATTCTTTCCTTATCTCATCTCATCAGTGGATAATTGGAAAAACCAAGTGGGGCTCGTACCTAGCTCAAGCAATTTCTTATCTTGTGTCTTTATGTTTTGTGGGGATTTATTCATTCCAGCTTTCTCAAAAGCTGAAACAAGTAGAAAAAACAATAGGAAAGGAAATGAGCTATTGCACCTCGTCTCAAGCACCCCCTTCCACGGTGACTGATATATAACTTGAACAGAATGCATGTTAAACAGATATACAAACTCTTGTTAGCGATGCAATAAAAATATATTCTAAAATTATCATGTCCATATTCTTGATAAAAACACTAATTCGCATGTATGCAGTGCATGGCAGCATTGGCAGCTCGTCGAAATCAATTTGATCTGAATGAGGCAGTTGAGAAAAACTGGTTCGCGGCTTTGCTGAACATGCGTGTGAAGAAGATATACTTTATTTTCCCAACATAGTTTAACCTATTCATTAAATAGTTTTATGAATATATCTCATATCTAGAAACAATATTATGATTGTGAAAAGGCGTTTATATTTTTTAATGAATTTGTGATCATGCAAAATGAAGACTTCAATATGACTTGACTTGAATTTCAGTTTGGTTTCCCATCACCACGAAATATTATGCAAAATGAGAATGAGAAACTCACCTTTCCAGAAAAACAAGCAGTGTTTCATGTCACAAGTAATTAAAATCTCAATGTTTGTTTAATCTTGCCAATCATATCTGTGAAACAAGGTGGTAATCACACCATATGTGAATAAGCTTTTGCGAAATAAACCTATTTCTACGCAAGGATTAAGCAAACTTGTAAAAATCCCCAAGACCAACAAAGCCATAAAGTTCTCTTTATTCTTCAAACCGGATTTCTTAAGAAAAAAAAATATATCGAAAATATCTGATAAAAAGATATGATTTCAAGACTCAAAAACAGGGAAGTTTTACTAGTGAAAAATAAGTTTTTTCCACTAGTTCTCATCCCAGCATCTTCTCGTCACAATGGCTTCCACAAATCTCTCCCCTCCAACGTATTTCCAAAGATTGCAATATATTTCAGCATTTGCCATTTTTCTTCTGGCTCATATCCCCCTGGGCCCGATATGGCTAGCAATTTATATTCTCAGAAATATCGCCCGAATTACTTCCCTTTGCAAGAGAAACTTTGGAAGAATACTTTTGTGGCAGGATATGGTTCTCTTTGAAAACTACCATGTTCCTCACCGCGGCAGTTTTTGTATCTACATGAAGCTCCAAGGTCACTTGCCCACAGCTGAGGTGAAGTCTCTCTTTGAGAAAAATGTTTTTGGAGCGAAACTTCAAAATGGGAAAAATAGATTTCCAGAGTTAAAGCAGTACCAGAGTACTTGGCTTGGATTCCGGTTTTGGAAGCAAGATTTAAATTTTGATCTGGACACCCACATTGAAGAAATTTTGTTCGAAGGGGGCTTCAAAAATGGATGGGATTCTCCGGAGCAAATATTCAATAGTTTAATTTGTCTTCCATTTCTTGGAAAAAAGAGCCCTTGGAAGTTATTCGTCCTGCAAATTCCAGACCCGGAAGGGTATCTCAATACTACTTTAGTGTTTCGTACAAATCATACTGTATGTGATGCTCATGGCGTGATAGCAATCTTTTTTGAATGTCTTGGTGGCTCCATGGTGGTCACTCCAAAGGCAAAAACCTTGTCTGTAAAAAATTCCCGATTTTCTTGGATTCTTACTCCTTTCAAAGTGCTTCAAGGATTGTACAATTTACAGAAGCCATTTTGGAGGAATCGCGACTTCCGGAGGGATCTTTCAAATGAGAAAAAATTCATGGTGAAAGTTTCGTCTCAAATTCCAATTAAAGTTGTGAAGCAACTCGCTAAAAAATTTAACTCTCGAGTTCCCACGATATTGATGACATTGGTGGCGGAAGCTTTGTCTGAGATTTTCTTGGAGGCAGAAGGAGACCAGACCATTTTTTCTACTTATGCAGTTCCACGGCCTGATCATCCTGGAACTATGACAAATCATGTGTAAGTGGGTTGCCATGGTTACATATAGGTATTTCTCGAGTCAACTTCAACTGATGTTTTTGCATTTCAGGAAAATGGGGGTTGTTGAGATCCCAATTGGAGGAAAAATCGATATCCGCAAAAGAATCAAAATCATTAACGAATCTTTCCTCCAAGTTCCCACAAACGGAATAACAGACGGATTAGATTATGTTGGATATTTGGCCGGAAGTATGTTTCCCTGGATGACGATACTTTCAAGAGGAATGAACTACGCACCTTTGTCTATTACAAACTTTTGTTTTGGAGCAAACCAAATCACCATCGGAGGAAAAGAATGCGTTTCCTTTGTGCCAAGTCTTACGACTTATAAGGATGTTCAAGGTTAGACAAAATGGGGTTAAAACAATAAAATACTATTATTTTTAATGAATTTTGTAGTGCATAAAGCTTGGAATTAATTTTTTAGGGTTGTTTGCACTCGCAGCTAGCTACAAAGATGAAGTTACATTTATATTTGATGCAGATAATAGCTTTCTCTCTGAAGAGGAAATGGGGAGATTAAATGATGAGATTATTTCTGCACTCCAAACACTTCAGAGTATCGAAGGCGAGCCACATGACTGTCTCTTAGATGTTTAACGGCGTCTAGGTCCCATAAAGGGAAACCGTCGTAAGGGGAATATGATCCGTAAGGGGAAACCGCCGTAAGCGGGAAGGGCCGGTAACGGTTTAAACAATAATAAAACAATTTAAATATTAATACAAATAATAATTTTAGCTACGAATAGGGTAAACCTGTGAAAGAACCATTTTACGGAAAAATAGACAGTTATTTTTTTTGCATGAAAATAAATCTAAATAACAATCAGAATTTTTTAAAGTTATGGTGTAACTGTTATGCAAATGTGACATAACAACCAGCTTGGAATACTTCAAACACAGAAACCCCCATCCGTAGCACTACTTAATGAATTTACCACTTCCCATCTGTAATTACTTTCTCGTTAATAAAAAATAAGGAATTTATTTGTGCATTGTGATAATTTATTGTAGAGATTTGATTCATTTCCGGAAAACTGAATATCCTCACGATACCATCAAAGCAACCCGCAGCAAGGATTTGTTTGCAGTTTTTATAGTCATACAATTGACACCGTCTGTGGGAAGTTTTTTTTTCATGGGGCTTTAAATTGCTGTCTCCAGGGGTTTATTTGACAAGAAGCATGAAGTGGGAGTTTGTCCAATGGCAAACACGTGGTGACTGTTCATCTTCAGTTTCATACAAATTGTACAAAGGGCATAAAATGACATTGTAAATATGTTTACCAAGAATCAGTCTCTTGAATATTTTTACATTTATAGCACACTTCCAGGTAAGCATATTGTTCACATGACCTAATAAAAAATTAAGATGGAGTTAATTAAGATTTTTAAAAATTACGTGAATACGAATAACAAGGATACCACACTACCCACACCTCCAGTAATATTTGTTACGGGGAAAAGATTTAAAATTCGGCCGGAATAATCAAGCCACTTCTTTTTCTTCATTGATAATCCTTCAGTTACCACTTTTACGGTGAGCTTGATACTATTGTCGAGCACATAGTTAGAGTCAAAGGTGCTGATCAGTATTTGAAATATTGGATGACGCAGGAGTCTTCCGACTCGAGCAGCGAAATCGAATGCTTATGTGTATGTCACATTTTCCAATACACCACCCGAGCCCCGTAAAGTATTTTAACAAATTCCAATCTGAATTAAATGAGATCAATGCTAAATAAACGCAATTTTTATGTCTACTTTACTTGTTGACACTAGATATTAAATAAAGAACACCAGATATTAAAAAAGGGATACAAGATATTACCTGGTCAAAAAAAGAAAAAATACTAAGATCAAAGAAAGCCAAGAATGTTCACCTCATTCTTATTGTGTATTTATTCCTTTACCTCATAAAAATGGACCACATAGCCGTGTATGAAACCGGAGTGCAGAGGAAGAGAAGGATTTCGCCAACAAAGTTGTAACATTGAGCAATACACCATCCTTTTGGAAAAACAACCGAGATAGGATTATGAATCAAATGACAGTGTGGTCGCTCTTACGATTTCCCTATCACGGGCCAAAACTATATTTTCCCTGTCACGGGCCAAATTTCATATCAATGCGCCTTTTATTTTAAAATAAAATGATCAATCAAGATCCCAGATTATTTCAAAACTTTAAACTGTAGCATTTATTCAATTAAAATTAACAATTAAAGTTGGTCTATCACGACCTCAAAAATACAACTTGCAGAGCCCAAGAACAAGACGAACCGTCTCTCACGACTTCCTTTTCCACACTAACTATCTCGACTCTCTCTGTCGACTGTCCTGCATCCATTTAGACAAAAGAAAACGCACAAATTTTTGCACATTCCAGAATAGTCCAAAATATCCCGCTAAATATCTTAACAAAAGCTAGGAGTTCACAATACCCCCAATTTTACTATGTAAATTAATCCTACATATTTACAACATATTCTTAACTAAAATAAAACTAATCTTTCTTATTTTCCTTCGCGACAGTGGTATCAACCCGACCAAGTCTCATTCCCACCCAAGTATAAAGATAGTGAATATTCTTGTATATAGCATGGCGTCGGACAGCTGTAGAACCAACTTGGATTGGATGACAGCGTCAAACGCATATGAGGATCGAGTAGGATCCGAATTAAAGGGGAGGGTACAAGCCCCTCCTTCTCGTGGATTTCGTCATTACTTCGGTAGTTTGACAAACATGGCGGTAGATTGCTTGACGCCATCGAATCCTCAAGAGTATCCTCAAAATATGGGATTTCGACAGGGTTTGAATATTAATAAAGTGATGGATCATTTGTGATGCCAGTATGTGAATGAAATGCATGTGGGATGAAAATGAAAATAAAATTCCAATAGTAATCATAGCTTCTTTTCACTTTTTCATTAAAAACAACTTTGCTACTGATCCTTCTCAGCATGACTTACCCGACATTTTAAAGTTGAGATTTATAATTCATGTTCTAACTTCGATTGTGTTTACACAAACGTAAAATATTATTGATCTAAATTCCGTAGAAGGGAAAGTACCATCCAATGTAATAAATGTAGTAAATTATTTAAAAATATATTGAAGGCAAGGCACACATGGTATAATTGTTATTATTCTTCGTATCGATCAAAATCATAGCTTAATTCCGTCTTAAATTGTTTACGTAAAGACCATCATGCGGAGAAAGGGATTTTTGGAAGCTTGGTTCGTTGGTTCAAAACAAATGAAATTTGTTGACAATCTCCATACCCTAGCACACCTGTTTACTGAAATCTAAAATATTTTTCGTAGGAAATCACCATTATTACTTCTTGATTGACACGAACATGAAGGTTTCTGGTTCGTATATAGATCAGAATCATAGCTTAATTCCGTCTTAGATTATTATGTGCCGACCCTAATATGGCGAAAGGGATTTTTCCTGCGGACAAAAATATATATTTCTGCGGATGAATAATTTAAGATTTTAAGATGATGTATCAAAGATTTGCATATCTATGTAAACCGACAAAGGTTCAGGTTCAAGGAGAAGTGCCATTTCTTACTCTGACTTTGAGAGCAAAATGACATGTCTCTTATGGATGGAAAATCACTGAAATTTCCGATTTCGTGACAGAAACTGAATAGCAGTACCCTAAAAGGGAAAATGAATCCTTGAATCAACCAAACCAAAATCAGTTGTTACTACTGTGTAACTGGAGGAAAGAACTGTACAGAAAAAGCGAAAACTGCAATGTGCTCGTGTTTTAAGATCGTTCGAAAACAGTGAATTACACAATAGTCACAGAGGACGCAACACAGTAAAAGTTTTCGTCACAATCATAAAATATTTTAATTTATTTTTTGACAAATTTGTGTTCCGCAATCATAGGACAAATCGTCCGCAGAAACTATTTATTCAATTTTTAAAAACATTTCGGTTCGAAACCAATTAAATTTGTTGACAACCTCAATCAATTAGTCGCTACTCGTAGTTAAATTAGAAATTCCAAAAAATTTCTTCTAAAAAAACCTCAATCAATACCCAACACACCTTTTGTTTATTTTTCTCTACAATGAAATCTAAAATACTAACTGTGTCCTGTGTCTTAAGGAATAAGCAATTTACTTTTTGATTGACACGAACATGATAGTTTCTCCTTACATAACCAGGTGGCATAACATAAATTTATCAAAGCTCTTAGCACGGAATTTGGCCACTTTCAAACTGAATCATTATGTTATTGTCTCGCTGTTTGCAATGTTTTTCGTATTTGAGGGTTTGTGAAAGTGATTATAATTACCGAGATAATGTGTTTCATCGCAAAAGTTTAATCCGATAAAAATTGTCTTTGAAAGGTATGCTTTATGCTGCTTTGCTACTCTCCGTATTAAAATAGCGGTTTTTCTCTGAATCCACGTCATTTTCCATAAAATAACCAGTTGTGTTGGCGTCACCGAAAACTCTGCCTGAAACCGTTTGAAATATTTGAAAAGAGCAAAAATATTAAATTCCAAGGATGCTATTTGATTTTTGTGAAATATTACCAACATATAAGCCTCATTGTGGGCTTTCCATTACTGTGGAGTACGAGCAATAATCCAGTCATGGTTTTCAACCAGCGTTCAAGAAGCTTTTCTTGGCTCGCTGTGTTTATCTTGCTGTCTCTGACCAACATATTTTCTTTTCTTGTCTCTCTTCGGAACGGAAACTTGGAGGA
>JAHZNA010002831.1:0-12266 GCA_027743935.1 Sinodicranocentrus sp. ZH6 | reverse complement strand
ACTACGTGTGGCCAAGGAACTCTTGTACCTACTTTATTTCCTGTGTTATCCGATCTGTTGAAGGGAAATGGATTCCAGAAAATGAATTAAAAATACATGGATATATATACCATGAGGGAAATATAGATTGGATTGTTAGCAAAGGAAAAGGCTTTTTTATTCGCAACCTGATTTCATTTATTTTTCTGTGATCGACAAGATCAAATCATAGTTTTTTTCCTTTATACCATTGAACAGAGAAAGTGAAAAAAGGGTGTATTTCTGGAGAAAAGAGAAAGATTTTTTTCCAAGAGAAAATTGCGACTGGACAACTTTATTAGGTTAAAGAAGCATGTACATTTTTGTGGAGACAAAAATCCAGATCCAAGGACAGGTTTCAGTGGTAATGAGCAAAGTCGGTCAGAGAGATGTGTACGAAGCGAAAAAACCTAAAAAAGATGTGAAAAGTCTTGTACCAAGAGAAAAACTCTCTGTGTCGATTTGTCTCCAAAGTCTCTCATGTGGACATCCATGTGGACACAAGGAAAAAAGATTTTCTCTACCTGTGTGAAAGTAAAAAGAGAGAAAAAACCGTGTGTAACCTTTTATTGATTGTGATTCTCAGAGTGGCATCCAATTCGTAGAGTTGATTGCTCTCTGATTATTTCCACTTTTGGTTTGATTGCCTCTTCTCCCACTAACGTTATCGTTATATGCTTTATTCCGCACTTGAACTCGAAATAGTGTAAATCTCTAGGATTTTTTTTCACAAAGACTTTCTCCCGTTTATGTGGATGGGGATATAAAAAAAGTATTTTTTTCTTGCTTCTTGTTCTTTCCTTCTATTTTTATCGAGAAAAAGTCCCCTTTTTCCTTTCACACGGTAAATGAGTTGGGTAGTTGTTTCAGCTTTGGATGGAGAAGTCTAAGAAGGAAAAACTAGGTGGAGGAGTTCTTTTTTTCGCACAAAAGTACTTTGAAAATAGAAGTTTTCCTTTTGGGTACCTACTTAACTGCCATTTTTATGGTTGACAAAAGGCCAGAACCTTCACAGCTTTGTGATTGATACGGTTCGAAAAGAGAAAGGGAATAAAAGAGTGAGAGAAAGAAGTGAAAGAATATCCACTTGGTTCCCCCTTCACAGTCACTTTCACTTTGAGTAATAATAATAACAAGGGATTTTTTTTCACAGGAGAAAGTTCAACAAGCTTTGAGAAATTTTCGTTATGGCCGTTTTCCGGTGAAGAATGAAAATGTTCTCACTTTCCCTCTCTCTCTTTTAATTAATGGTCCACTGCAGCAAAATGTTGAGAGAAATATTAAAAATTTACGAGTCCGTTTAAAAATGAATAATTTTTTAGCTATTTAGCAAAACCCAGCTGCTCTCTAATTAATTTAAAGAGAGAAAGTTGAATGTTATTATTACAAAGTTGTAATCCCCACTAGGGGCAATGCACCAAGGTAAATGGAGAGTATTCACTTTGGAAAAATTATCCTTGGAAAGTTTCTCCAAAGTAGAAACCACTTTTCTCTCACTAATATGTACAAAATCCTCTTAGAAGTCGAAGAAAATCCTTAAATGTGAAGAACAAGCAGAGAAATCCGACATGAGATGAAGTTGTCTCAGGTCATTTGTCCTTCGGGGTAATTCCCAAAATGCGTAATATAAACATATGAAAGTCATGTGAAAGTCAATAATTAGAATTTAAGATGAGGATAGCATGTCTCCAAAATCCCTAAGATTTCCTCAATTATTGATATTAAATAGAGCACGTCACACTCAACCGGGAAAACCGTAATTTTCACGTGACCTCTGTATCGTCAAAAGTGGAATATATTGTTAGCTGTCTTGTCCCAAAGGGAATTACACACGTAGCAGGCAGAAACCGGTTAATATGTCACTCCAAAATGTTACACATTGTTTCCCCTTCCCTTTGCCGATTTTCAGAGATGATAAAAGATATTTATTTCGCTGATGAAAATCTACACATGTGAAGACATATGAGCACACTAGAGGAAATTGCTCTTGTCAATTTTTACTTTGGTGAAAATCCCTGTCCTATTTTCCCATATTCCCGCCCCTTTTTTCGTCAAAAACAAAAGGACGAGACAGATGATCCAAAATTTCCGGTGGATTTGCACAACTCAACAAAGACATATATAATATTCCTTATCCAGTCAATAAAATTCCTTTGACATGTTCAACTAGAAAAAGATGGATCACTTTTTCCACACGGGGTAGCTAAAGGAAATTATTTGCAATTGAGAAGAAAACAATATGATTGATAAACCTTTCCATTTTTCTCTAACAATTTTTTTCTCTTCTTTCTCACTCGAGTGAAAAGTGGAAATGCTGTTTACTCGTGGAAAAAAACTTCTGAGTGTGCTCTCCTGTCTCGCTGGCTGGTGGTAGGAAACTGAGCTCAAACTGCCGACTCCTCTCACACGACACACTCGAAGAAACTCCCTCTCTCACTTTAAGCTAAACTCTAGCCGCAAAAGGAGGGAGAGATGTAGACATAAAAATTGTAGCTCTGTGTTTGGCTCTGGATGGGAAGAAACTCGAGAGTAAAAAAATAGGAAACGTGAAGCTTTCACATGGGCATATGATGCTTGACTACTGCATGCATATCCAAGACAGAGGCAAGTTTATCCGAAAACTGGTACTCTCTCCGTCTTCCCTCTAATTTCTATTAGTATTGTGTATGTGAGTGAGCTCGCAACAAACTGGAAATCATGGAAAACGGCTGAGTAAACTCAAATGCGATGCGAATCCAGGCGAAGCACACCGACCAAGATGGGCATCATATGGATATCATTATAGAGTTAGCTTTTTTATAATAAAATAACAGTCTTTTATACTTTGTATGCATGCTTGCAACTCAACTTTTTGAATTCAAAAAAATAAAAATGGGAAAAGAGATAAAAAATCAAGAATGCATTATTGTTCTTCACAATGTGCTCTTGTAAACTTGAAACATTTGATGAAAGTATTGTTTTGAGAGTTTTGTGAAAAATTAGGCTTTACCTACTTAATACTTTGTGTTTTTTGAAAAATCTTCCGTACGTATTTTTTTACCCCACGTGTGAAGTGAGCAGTTCAACATGTCTCCCGTATTTTCAATTTATTCCTGTTTTACCGAGAAAAAAAGGATTTTTCAAATTTGAGCTGATTTTGCAATTCATCTTCAAAGACTGCTCATGTTTTTTCACACAAAATTGTCAACTTAAGTTTTTTTACCAGACGTTGTCATATTTCTTGTCTATGTTTCAAGATCCTCTTCTTTTTCCCTTTCTCTTTAGTTGTCATCCCTCACTTTGTTCCTTTCACGGGAAAAATGTGTAAAAGCGTTGTATAAGGTATGTATATTTTTTCGTCTCAAAAGCCTTTTTTGTGTGTCTTCTTCTTCACGGGTCGCTTTTCTTTAGGAAGACTCGAGGATCGGAAAGCTCTTTTGTTTTTTCTATAATGTACATCTTGTATATAATAATATTATGGAGTATGGACACACATGAGCGAGAGTGAGAGCAGGCATGCATGAATCTTCCTCTGGACTGTGGGATGTAGTGAGGAAAAAGAGAGGTCCCATCAGGATGTTTAAAGGGAAAGCGCTTCCCATTCAGTGGCCGAAAGGAAAACGAAAGAGAAAGTGAAGTGTACATCCAAGTGAAACGAAGCATTATGATCTAGTTGTGTACAACGAGTTGAGCAGAAGAGAGACAAGTGAAAAGTTTCATTCTTTGGTGGAATTTTTTAAAGCTGAGGACACACACAAAAAGTGGAAAAAGGAGAAGCTCCCTTGAAAAGGCTTGCACAAAGATATTGCTAACGTGTATAGGTTATCTTTATAGGTAGAAGAGAGAAGAGTTTATTCCCTCAAGTGCTAGTTAAATAAGATGACATGAGGAAAACTCTAGATAGGTATGGGGACTATATAAGGCATTGTCTGTTTATCCAGTTCACATCCTGTTACAGATTATGACATGTTTGTTATCTAACATGTTCATTCAATTGGAGAATTTTTTTCGCTCTTTTGTTGAGCATAAAATAAAGAAATGTATGAGCATTGGAAAGGGCATATGATTTTGAGAGAAACTGTTTTCAGCTGGAATAAGACTCTGGGCGGTTTTGAGATGTGAGTTTTAAAAATACTGGATTATACAAGTAAGGTTGGGCAGTTTTGCAAATATGAAAATTCTGTTAGTGAAAATTAAGAAATGCTGAATTTTGTGTATTTAAACGCCGTTCTGTGTTTTCTTTAAATAAAGTAGCTTTTACCATGTCGTAGATTCCATAGTAATCCAGTTGCAATTTACAGTACCTATAATTACCTTACCAAGTGTTTAAAATTGTTATTGTAACCAGGTTTTGAATAAAATATACATTTACAGTAATATGGACACAGTAACAACTGTTAAGGTATTTTAGTTTTAATCATATTTCGTAATAATTTATCAATATTATCGGTCATATTTTCGAATCGATACCGATTCCTTACTTCAAGTAAATTTTACCCAAAATAAAAAAGGTATTACGCAATTCAATCATAATTTACATAAAGTAAATTCACTCTTCTGTTCACTGCGCCAAAAAATAAACTTTCAAGCTTTCCCTCTACTCGTTCAACCTCTCCTCATCATTCCATTAAGAACACATGACTGACTCTATAAACTTTTTCTGGGATGAAGCAAATCCCGATCCTTTTATTCCTTGAAACGTGACTTGCTCTTAGAGACTGACTTCACTTCGAATCAATGAGTCCCAGGCAAATGTTTGTAAGTCGTAAACACATCCTCTCTCGCTCTCCATATAAGCATCCTTCAAGCAGAACAAATGATCGTGAGTCGACCTCGAAAGCTGCAACAGCAGTTAGCAAAGCAACCTCTCTACTCCAAGTCGTCATCACATCATTCCCTTTATATCTTTGGGATGTCAAGGGTTATAAAGAAATTTGCATTGTTTCGAGTCATTAACTACCTTCCCAGACTTTTTTTTGCCCTTGACTGTAAAATCCTGGAATGTGGGGTAAGCACACAAAAAAGATCTAAAAAAATTACTACAACGTGTGTACATTTTTGTGGAACACATTCCACCCCAATTTCCCTCTAATCTTTTATCTCTTTTTTTCTTCAACAGACCAATTTAAATTGCGGTATTTTCCCTTCAAAAAATCCCAGAGTGTCTGACCTTGCCAAAATGTAGGGCAATGTGAAATATTTACAGAATAGACGCCTTCCTTTAAATTACCACTGTGGTTGTGTGTTTTTTACAAAGAATTAGCTTCCCTTTTCCTACTCAAGTTAGAGTTTTCCTACTTACCTCAACCTTCAGGCGATGTGTAAATTGTGCAAGATACATTTTCACAGAAACTTAGAAAACGGAAGAGGAAATATAATCTCTTATATTCGTTGATTGGTTCAAGGTCAGCATAATCAGTAGTTTGCCATACCACTCTTGTCTTCCTTTCTGGGGAAAAGCTTCTTATCTTTGTAAAAGCTCTGTTGAGAAAAGGGAAACCATTCATTTTGCAAACGTTGAGAAAGAAATCCAAGTTAACTTTCTTTTTCCCATTATTCTTCCCTCTCTCTCTCTCTCCTCTTGTCAGTCTCATCCATAATTTAATTTACATTTATGTCTTTAAAGGGGTAAGCTATTCTTGCAGAAATAAAGTAAAACGGAGAATCTCCTCCAGCTGGAGAAAACACCGAGAATTATTATGCATGGAAGGTGAAGATAAAAAAATGACGGTGTTACATGACTTGTTTTATGCAAGGAAATTGTATAACTAAAAAAAAACTTTTTTCTACATATTTCTCTGTACTTAAACGAGAATTCCGTACATTCTTGCCATGTCTCGTGTATAAATAAGTAATGTAAAATGGTGACTTCGTGTCCATCCGGTTCGCTGACTTTGCACACATGCTATATATGCACTCCACATTACAGTTAGGTAACTCCCTTTTTTCCTTCTAGGCAATTGCGACTTTTTTTGCAAACAAGGCTTGTTTCAATGCATTCCATGTACTTATTAGTAATGTAATATGAATGATGTCACTCCTTCCCCCTCCTCTGCACCAACGCTGCATTTGAATATAACAAAGCAATAGTAATCATGTTCAATGTAATGTTGAGCAATATTTGAGAAAATTCTCTTTTTGGCACAAGAGGAAAAATATATAGTTGTATTTTTGGAGCAATTTTATTTCTTCGCTGAAAGAACCCTTGGAGTGAAACATGGAGGGAGGAGGGGAGAGAAACAATTTTTATAAATTGCCCTACTCCATATATAGCCAACTTCATGAATTTCCAAAAGAGGAATAAATTCTTTGAAAAATGCAAATATGTTGACAGTTATCCTAAAAATCAGAGGGCTCTTCTTTTTTTACCCCATCTTGCTAGACTTGTACTTTTGGGAGGAGAAATGTATAAAGATGAGCTTGTACATTTATTGTCAAGTGAAGACAGAGGAAAAAACAGCTATCTATATTCTTAATGGAATATGGCACCAAAACTAGGAAATGAATGTGAGGAAGGGTAATACTACAAAGATAGTTAATGCATTCCATCCCGACCAAAGTCACTAGTCATCATAAACTTTTAAACATGTTCCTTTCCTTATAGTCTTATAGGAAGTGTATAGTTGTATAGTACCTAGGAGGATTTTCTCCCAAATGTTGTGTGTATAAGAGAATATTTTTTTTCTTATTCTTTCCTTTTCTCACCATTTGTATATTATATTCTTCCTCGTCCCATTTCCCTTGGCTCTTTTATTTCCACCATATTTTTCTTTAAGGAACAAGCACCGACTGAGAAAAGGAGAGAATTTTTTACGGACATTTCTTCCAAGTTTTTTTTATATAGAGAACGTGTCATCGGACGGAGAATGCACATTGAANTTTTTTACGGACATTTCTTCCAAGTTTTTTTTATATAGAGAACGTGTCATCGGACGGAGAATGCACATTGAAAATCTGCTCACATTAAAATTGAGAGGAGTAAAGTCGAAATGGGGGAACAGGAAAGAGGACACATATGGAGCGAAGCGACTCAGAAAAAAATACACATATATATCTAGTGAACTGGGTTACGGATGGCTCGTTTCTCCTCCTGCTGCGGAGCTACACACATGGATATAAAAAAAAGTTGAGGAAAAGAAAGCAAGTAAAAATTTGCGAGAATTCTTCATATCTCATATTTTTCCTTTTTTTTCTTCATTTATTCATCCCGAATGGATATACATTATAGATATATTATTACTTTGTGCATTATCATCATCCTTTTCATCACGTATTATAGTTTGTAATATCGCCAATAGTTTGAGGCTCTGCATTGCATTTTGCTAAAAAGAAAAAAAAAGTGAGGGAAATTGTGACTGCCGCCGACACTGGAATGGTATGAATAGTTGAAGAAATTGCTTTGGTCGGGAAAGTGTGTGTGTATGTGTGTGGCTTGTACAGGAAAAAATATTCACATTCCGGATCAGCAAAGAATGACGATGATGGCGGCGCGTCGTGGAGTACCGAGTTACCGACCTTATGGATAATATATATAAATGAAGGTGCACGGGCGTACGTTTTATCTATGTATATATATAATTGCACATTCCTCGAGTAAAAAGTTCCATCATCACTATCTCCCTCGTCATCCTAGTCATCGAGGTATATCGCATGAAAAAAAAACCTAACCACATTGAAGAAGATTGCAAGATTATGTGTGAGGAGAAGGGAATGGAGGAAACTGGGGGAAATTCGTGCTAGGTAATGTAGTAATGATGATAGGGGTACCATGGGCGTCATCCTTGAGAAAAAATGTGTTAAAAAGGAATTCATGAGATGGAAGTAATAAGATGGGGAATATATTGGACGGCAACTTTCGAGTAATGATCAGGAAGGAAGGGGGACGTCAAAGAATGCATAAGGAAATGAAGGAATGCAGTGAAGATGTCGTCGTGGTCCACTTTGCAAAAATTCAGAATGCAAGGGATTTTTATTGAATTTAGATGATCAATAATACAAAACTCTTCAAGATTCCACTTTTGCACTCTTATTGATGTTAAACTGGTATACAACAAGTCGAACGATCTAGTTAAATCCTGTTTAATTAAGTTTGTGAAAAATAACTAGAGGACGTTTAAATGAATTAAATCCATATTATACCCACCCAGGTTAAAATATCACATGACCTTTTTTCCCTATTAAAATGAGTCAACCTTTGAAACCAAGAGGTCACCTTTTTCCTCCATTTTCCTGTTCCCTCCAAAACCAGAAGTTATTCCTAGTCTCTTCTCTCCGGAGTTGATTCTCTTGTATTTTGGCGAGTTCCACTACTAAATCTTATTTTCCAGCGAACATTTATTACTTGATCCGGTTCCAGTTGACTTTGCACAGAGCGGATTTTTGCAAGATGCGTATACACATCTGAGAGCTCTTATCCCTACGTGCATATGAAGATATGTGGAATATTTTTTTACGTAGTGAAAAGTGATATCTGATATCACATCAGAGCACACACACACACACATGCTCAAACCGGCTGGGAAAAAGGGATCCTCTTTTTATTTTCTTTATTCTTTTGCTGAGCTAAGCTCCTATAATTCAGCATATGTCTGTAAGTTAAAAAATCCAGAGTCTTCACGGAAGGAGTGTAGATGTGTAACCCTTACCTACTTTATTTTCCCCATTTATTCTCCTTTTCTTTCTGACTATATTATATTCTCTTTGGAATAAAGAAGGTCGTTGGGTCAAACTCGGGTATGCATTGTCACCATCTTTATTTTCTTTTTTCAGTCCCATTCCCCTTTTCTCCGTCTTCACTTATTATGCTTAGCTTCCTTGAGGAAATTCGAAGAGGAACTTGCCTTCAACTATTACCATTTCTTTTCTTTCCCTTCATTCCATTCTTTTCTGAGAATATGAAACCCCCAAATATATATCTACCACACAAGTAGATAGTTTGTTGAATGGAGCACGCACGTTTTTTTTTCACTTTTCCGTCACATGAACAAGAAGAAAAAAATCTTTCACGTTTTTGTCTTCTTTTCCTCGAATATTTCTCTTTTTTTCTGGGGAATATGCTTCATTTGGAAATCTCAGGGAATCCACACACACGCCACTACTAGAAGAAATATTTCAGCCTTTTTGGGTAACCAACGAAAATATTTTTTACATCCTTCCCTCTCTGTCTCCTTTTGTTGTTTGAAGGGAATGAGAGAAGATGTATTTTTCTGTCTGTAATATGACAGTTCCGCTTCGTAAATTTCAACTCTTAAGAGTCAGCAATAAGTAAGTGGTTTGTGTACCACAAGAGGACAATGTAGTGAAGAAAAAAACAAAGAATTGTTAAGAAGAAACTGACTGACTGCTGTGATGTGAGTAGATGATGTATTTTGTAGGGGAAAAAACCTTGACATACTATGACCACTGAGCAGTTCTCTGTGTTCATGTGTTTTTTCAAAGTCAACATACATCACTTTTCTCTCCTCTTCTGTCTCTTTTCATAAAGAATACGGATGAGTAGAGCGGATGAACTATCAGGAATAGAGAGAAAGCTTGAGCTGCTTAGGAAAGGAGACCACACAAGAAGAGAGAAAAAGTTTGGATGTGAAGTCTTTTATACATATATATATATATATATATATTTCTTCTGAATATTATTAGGGAACATGTACGATTCTGAACGCTGTCATATTTTTTGTCAAGATAGCATTTGTCAATTTCATCCCCTCTCCAGACGACCTTCTCTACGATTTGCTCTGAAAACTAGGAATTGAATTAGAGCTAAAAATTGGGTACGCGTACGGAGAAAGAAAATTGTCAACAGTATTTTGAAAGATTTTCTTTTGAGTAGGCATTGTTCGTGTTTCCTCTTTTGGAATTAGTTTTTTTTCTAATGCGCTTATTTTATTGATTTTTTCCCCGTAAAAAAAATTCTCAAGTTATCAATCATTTATCCTGACCCAACTAATCTCCAATGAAAGAGCTTAAGAAAGGGAAAAACTAGGCTATGGGAATGAAAACGTGAAAGAGCACAAAATCTTTGGAGAAAAAAATCTTTATATAAAACTTCAAGCTATTTTCCGCAGTATCTGTTATCCTTCTAGCAGCCCTGACTTGAGTTCTTTTTCCTAAAAATCTTATTTAGGCCAGCCTTGGATGCCCATTCTATAAAAAACTGTAAGTATTCCCGAGACAAAGTCAGTTTGGTTGCTTTGCTCCAATTTTCTACGTAGCAACTTGTCCCCGTCTTCCTCCCTCAAATTTTTTTAAATCCTTGTAGTCCCATCCTCCCACTATTTTCCCCTTTTGGAAAAAAGTATTCTAGGTTGAGGAGGTAAAGCCCAAATTTCTGGAGAAACTATATATATCTGTGTGGATTAAGGGTGAAAACCAGTTTAGAGAAAGGTATCTTTCTCACTATATAAGAATTTCCTCTAGTACTTATCTTTTTTTCCTTACAAAGAAAGTGGAGGAAAAGTATCCAGTTATGTAATGGAATTTCGGGTGACAAGGTGTGACAAATTGGTCCCATTCTCAATCTAAAAATCTTTCTCTCGCTGTGGCATTTATAAATGCTGGCGACGAGCTCAGAATGAGGGGAGTCTTTTACAAGATGACAATGTCTACAATACTTTCTCTCCCAGTGTATCACACTTCTTTCCACAAAAAACACATCTTCCTTCTACTTACAAAACCAGCATCCACACACACACACTCTCTCTCTCTCTGAGAATGGGTGAAAGTCTGAAAAAAACTTTCTCTCACTTTCACTATTATTATATTGAAGTTGATGACACCCCTCAAGTTTTTTTCAGGATGCTTTCTTAGCTTTTGTGTTCAGAATATAATCGCAGTCATGTGAGATATGTTATGTAGTATTTCCTTGGAACTGTGTCCTTGTCCATGAGTTAGAAAATCTCAGAATGAGGGGAGTCTTTTACAAGATGACAATGTCTACAATACTTTCTCTCCCAGTGTATCACACTTCTTTCCACAAAAAAACACATCTTCCTTCTACTTACAAAACCAGCATCCACACACACACTCTCTCTCTCTCTCTGAGAATGGGTGAAAGTCTGAAAAAAAACTTTCTCTCACTTTCACTATTATTATATTGAAGTTGATGACACTCCTCAAGTTTTTTTCAGGATGCTTTCTTAGCTTTTGTGTTCAGAATATAATCGCAGTCATGTGAGATATGTTATGTAGTATTTCCTTGGAACTGTGTCCTTGTCCATGAGTTAGAAAAACGGGACAAAAACATCACCCTGCTAAATGAAGGTTCAAAGGTAGTTGAAAAGATGTTGTTGATTATGACCTCAATAGGGATCTCCATTATAGACCAAATATTCTATGAGAATATCTCACATTAGGTAATAATATTACTCGTTAAAGTTTAGATCAAAGCAGAGAACGTGTTTCGGATGATGAGTAAGATGTCTCTGGAAAATATCGTTGAGGGTCTCTAGCTAAAAGTGAATTGAGGTATGGGGCTGGAGAGATAAAGCGATACACATACACATACACACACATCACATGATCACTTCAGTACCAACAGCTATGATCATCAAGCTCATCATCCTTTCTTTAGTGGAGAAGTAGTCAGTCTAGTTTGTAATGTTATTACATCCTGAAGTAAACTCACTCGAGGAGGAAGCCCTGGATCATGATCATCGTTCAAAGACGAGTTTCGACGTGAACTCATCTTCCTCCGCTCTTAGAGTTTTATATGGGTACTTAAGGGATCCCTTTTGAAAATGGGCGGACAAAAGGACCACGACGAGGTATGGGGAGGATGTAAAGATCTTGATGTGTTTTATTTGAGCAGATATAACCAAGAGGTCTGGTCTGGGCTACATAATAAAATAGAGAAGCGTCCTCTGCCATCCACTAACTCGTGGCTTTTGTGCATTTTATCCCTTTTTTCATGACAAGTTGGGCAGCTAGGGTGTGGAGAATATTTCGAATTAGGGATGAGTCAGAGAGATATGAATGAAAAGGATATTGTTGGGGTTTTACTTGGAGATGGGGAAAGGCTATATGTTTGGGGCGTAAGAAAAATATTTTTCCTCATCACAGCAAGGTTTTCCCAGCTTTTGAGTGTGCTTTTTTAGGAGGAAAAGTAAATCTTAAAGAAAAATGCGTAAAGGTATAAAATAAATTGTATATGAGATACTTTGGGATGTAGAAAATATGCATATTTTCTTCCACACATGGATCCCCTAAGGGATCCCTCATTTTTATCTACATTTCTTGGTTTGTGGTTCCTCCTCTTTATATTTGTGATTTTG
>JAHZNA010002830.1:0-22321 GCA_027743935.1 Sinodicranocentrus sp. ZH6 | reverse complement strand
GCGTTTTACAGAAAACGCAGATTCGTAATCTACGCCATAAAGTACACTAGCACTAATATTTCGTTTAGCCTGGTTTAAACTTCACCAAAACGTGTTCCCTCGTTAGCTAATTAGTTTTAAAAATATGTATATGTCATATGACATTTGAATTGATTCAATTTAAACCACATCTAAAATCATTCAACAAAATAAGTAATCAAATACCATTACATTTTAGTAAAATGTTAAAAGCTAGCTAAACCAAAATTCTCAAAGAGTTCAACCACATATTATAAAACGCCAAACTACACAATCTCGTCAAGCGTCTACCTTCAAGTTCCCTGGATATCACTCACCTCTACACCTTAAACTTCTGGGAAAAGGCAGAGAATATCATGGGATATTTAGTATTTGTGTAAGTAGGTACGAGAGTGGAAATAGTGGAATCAAACAGACACAAACTAGATTCCGTATACTCAACTCCCAACTCACCCATCTCACAAAGCTCAACCCTTTAGGTACATGCCATGTATTTACGTTTTGTGAGGTGCAGATGATAATATGATGATATGAAAGGAAGATGATATTTTGGTAATGGTGGAGTTTTGGACTATGTTGTAGAATGCAATGGGGAATGATGCAGAGAGCAAGATGATGATGGTGGAAAGAGCTATTCCCTTTTTACTACAAATTTCCATGTTCTCTTCTATACAATCCTCCTGCTGATACTCTTTTCTCCGTGAGCACATTTATTTTCATCAGCAGACTCGGTTAAGACCTTGCTCCGTTCATCGTGTCTTGTTCTGGTTCACTTTGCTCTTCTTTTCTGCAACAATACTGTGTCTTCTGTGCACATCTTAAATACTCAATAAAAGTTATCAGGGTCAACAAGTAAATGAGAAAGGAAGTTTCTTCATTTCCTCCTCAATCCATTCTCTCTGTGTGAGTGGTAAAATTGGGAATTATATCATTACTTCTCAATCCGTCAAAAGTTTCAAACATTATTTGGGGTACTTTGGAAGAAAAGAAAGTTTTTTCACGTAAAACTTTAGGTAAAAGATTGTAGACTCTTTGAAGAAAAAAGTGAAGTGGAAGTTGTGCTTTGCATCTTGTAATCGTTATAGTGTCAACTGTCGTCACTAAAATCGTCATTCGGAAACTCCTATGTAGGGAAAGATTTTTGGAGGTAAGGTTTTCCTCAATTGAGTGTGTAGTCTAGTTGGAAGGAAACTGTTTCTGAAGTGCCAGCGTAATTCAAATTGAACAATTTTAAATACATGGATTTGATTTATTGGTGCTTATCATTCTCAACGTAATGTACAACAGGAGTGTTATCAGTGCAAGCTAAAAAACAGAGTGTTGTGTAATTTTGCATAATATATTTACATTTTTTCGTACATCACTCACACCATAAAAATAAAACAGACACATTATGTAAAGGATTTATCAGTAAGGATTTTTTTTAGTACATTTGTAAGCACTATTCTATAAATAATTTTAGTATGTGGACTACCTACAACGTTACAACTTAAATCAGTTCAAAGGACAAGAATTAAAAGATATTTAAACTTGAACAAACAATGAGTAAATGTAAAAACTTTCTTCCATGCCTGCCGACCCAATTGAAAGCGAATAGCACAATTGAGTGATATCTTTGTCATCAAAGTTTACACTCGAGTGAGTCAGTGTTGACAAGCGGATTATTTTGAGGAGGAGACCGAGATTCCAGATAAATTTTGCGTTTTTCTTGCGAAACTCTTTTTGTTCTTTTGAGAACAAGAGTCCTGTTGTGTTTCCAATTACAGTTTGTTTACTCCAGTTTCCAGGAAATTTCGTTTTTATGCTCTCCGACGTTCCAGGGTAAACAATTCCACTTGGGTTGAAAGGTAATATGTCTATTTTGTAAATACACTTTTGTTTCATTTCAATTGAAAGCGCTTGTTCAGGCATGAACTCTTGAATTGCTTCACTAGAAAAGGTTGACGAATTGTCAGGTAAATAAACTCGTTGACTATAAAAGGGCCATTAACCACCTACATTTATGATGTAACATTACTTGTACAATTTTCTTATGACTAATAGATCCTATCATGTTAGCTCTAAAACGTCTATCAAAAGATGAAAAATTTACAACTTGCTTAATGATCAAGAGCATTAGTAGATTAGGATTTTAAGAGATGACGACGAGGATTCTGGGTTGGGAGGAGGATGAGCAGGAGATTTACACAGTCAGAGTGCATGCATGAATTGGAAATGTTTAAACTTAACTTTACCCTCTTCACGCTTATCTTTCTCGTCTTGTGACTTTTTAAATTTCATTTGCGTGCTTCAAATCTCCCAAAAGTACGGTGTGTAGTATGGGAATAGGTTTTTTTCATTCTGTTTGCTCTCTGATGAGATGGGATTTCTGGCATGATCACGAATGTCTCTCTTGTTGTATTCCAAAAGGAGTGAGTGGTGCACACATGTATTTCGAGTGTATGAATCGTATGGTGAATCATGGTATGTATAACTTGATTAAGATTTTTTTCTGGATCATGATGTAGTTGCAACTGGATAGGGTTAGGATAGGATCATCTTAATCATCATTCATTACATGTGGTAGACAAACTGGAATAGAAAGTTTTAGCTAACGAGTCAACGTACAACTTGAAAAGAAGGGGACTGAGTGCTCACGTTAAATCCTAGCGAGTTTTAGATATGTCTGGATATGGATCAGCGTGTTAGACAACGATTAAAAAATAAAATCTGTCACCACAAACATTCTCCTCTCATCTTTGTCCATTGAAGAAGTTTTAGGAAGTCAAACATGATAATGTTTTCGTTCAACTGGAACATGTCAAAAGCGAGAAAGCAACCTCGCAGAAAATAAGTTCAAGAGGTAACGAGTTTGATGGCATTTGGCAAAACTTGCGACAAAGGGAAGTCGGTGAATGATACAAAATAGAATGAGAAGGAGAGCAAACAGAATCGTGCGTGAGGAAATGGATTTTTCTCTCAATGCAAAACACATTTCTATGCAAATGATCCAATCTGACATTCCAGATTTGAAGCAATTTTCGCAAAAATATAATTTATTGATGTATGCATTCAAAATGAATTGAGATTATGGTTGTATGCGAAAAAGTAGACTACTGGTTTTCATCAAGTCGTCTGCTGTTTTATAAGAAGTCTACTATCCACATGAGGTTGTCCATGCGTCACGGTTTTTTGCTTCTGAGGTTCTAATTATATTTCCGTTGTTGCATTTTAGTCGGCAGAGTGTCCTGGTTATAATTACATAATCTTACTTATGCCTTCTGATTATGCCTGATGTAATGAAGGAACTTTTTAATATCATCATTTTTGTTCATAACCGTGTAAGATATATTGGTCGTAATTATATCTCAAGTTTAATCCTTCAAACTTGACTACTACATAGTTTACTAAATTCTATCTGCCTAAGCAGAGCAAATGTTGCATTTGATTTCAGCCTGCTGCGTACAGAATGAATGATTAGATATTCTCGTTGTAAAAATGATAAACTGCCAAGGTGTAACGGAAGAGAGAAGGTAGGATAAAGCAGAAGTATTCACTGCGCATTATTGCTTACAACAAATAATTGCTAATTAGCTTCACTGCATTAATATTCCATACCTCCAGTTCTGACATCCTTCTTGACTTGGAGTTGAATGTATGCTTTGCATATTAACACTTACAATCATTCGTTAATCCCTTAATGGATTTCCTATCAAACTGTAATAAGACCACATCACTATTAGCTATTATTACTATTTTGGAGGAAATTATGAGTGACTTTGAAGTAATCGAGATTTAAGGGTAAAACTCCATTCCAATTTTTCCCATTTTAAGTACACCTGTTCGGAATATGCATTCAAGTACAAAGTGTGTGCATTGTACACCAAGAAATGTTTATTATAACATTGTATTTTGGTAACCACTTATTTAGCCAATGCCATGTTAAATTGATTATCTGGAGTGATTTAAATGTATTCGTTGTGTTTAACAAGAGGGGCGTCACATAATTAGTACTTTGTTGCACCCCACACCAACGCGTAGTCATGCACGAACTCCTGTTTAAAAATTCTATTTTGTATCTACATTACCACTGTACAATAACTTGTTGTATTCAGTCTGCCGATGCGTTTAGTTTATGTAATAGAAGAAAAAAAGGAATTTTAATTGCTTCACTTTACAGCACTGTGGGTTTATTGAATACGTAGACAAATCAATATATATCTATGGTATTTGGCTTTAATGAATTAAACTAGTGCAAGCATTTTTTATTTCAATTTCAATTTATTTAGGGTCTAATGCCTACATCATTTTTGCATCTTGCAACATACTATACTCTCAACATTTAACTTGATAGCTTGCATTCGGGACTTGCATTAAGACAATCTTATGTGTGAAGGGAATTATCGATGCAGCCTTGTTCTATAGATTGATTTCTTCCACATGAAATATTTTCATGATCTCATTTACCTCGCAGAATTCGTAGCACCACCTGCATTTATTTACAATTTATAGCTTAGCTAACTCAACTAGTTTTTTCTCTCGTTAGAATATTACTACGCAGCAAAGAGGAAAAATCTCGCACGCAATTCAATTCACTATAGATTGAGTTAGGAATGAATTTCTTTGCGAGTAGTAGTGTGTGGCACAGTCAGGACAAGAAAAGTTTTGATCTTTGATCACCAACTTTCGGGAGCAGTGATCTGTGGAGCACACATCCTATTGATATTTTTTTGTTTAAAAATTGACACGTCAAATTTGCTTCATAGTAAGCAATCAAAGTTGGCAAGCTAACTTTATCATTTACTAGTTTCCTTCTAGCACTCAAAGGAAAATTAGCATTGCATTTCTAATCACTCTGCCTGCATCAATATAAAGTATTTTTGATTATGTAAATTAAAGCAGTTTTGTCATTCACAACCTTAGCGCAACATTAATAGAAAGGAAAAATAGGCGCACACACTTATGTGATTTTTTGAAACAAGGGATTATACATTTCCTCATAAGTATTCAGCTTGATTTTCAACCTAGGTTATTAACATCATCACAACATACTTATCATCTTTATAGTTTTATTCTCTCTTTCCTCTTGTCTTCTTATGATGATTTAACATGAAACGCATGTGACTTCACTTCTGTCATATATACCGATGGGATATGTGTGACCATTTGTTGATTATCTACTGAATGTAACTCGAATACGTTATGAGTTATGGCTCTACGATAGAGGATTAAGGACGAGGAATCCCTCTGCCTACATTTTCAAGTCACATATTATCATTCGTCAATTCATCATACATGAAGAGAGGAATATTCCACTATGGCTATAATCTAACCTCCATTACATAGTAACACTTTATACTCTCATCAATTTCTCTAATAAAGGTACGTTTCTATAACTAATCATTATGGCGGATTGTTGAATGAGCAACTTTTACACGATATATGTCTCTCTCAAGTTGACTAGGTGCGGTTCCTTTACTCACTGTAAGCATGGTATTCTCCACTATGTCGTCTAGCTAGAATGCGTGTGTTCGTAATAATGCAATAATAACAAGGTTTCATTTAAAAAAATCTACACCCAGTTTGGTAACATTACTTGCGAAGAAGAAAAAAGTCGAGTGGTGTATCATTTGGGGCCAAAGTGGAGAAAAGGGCATAAAGAGAAAAGTTGTTGAGGGACTATAACTGCCACATTAATACGCATTATCGCCGACTCACACATATAGGGACTAAAAATTCCATTATAAACTTCTCGAACTCACTCATCACCACTATATGCAACTCCGCTCGAGCAACCTACAACATGTTTGTTTGCGCCCATATGCAAGACAGGAATTTGAGGTATGTATTCCCATTTGTAAAAGATTTTTTGGAGACACCTCTACCAAACGAAATTCATCTTGCTCAGAGCAACTAGCACATGTGGTGATGTGAAAGAAGATCAAGTTGAATATGACCATGTCACAATTTATACAAGAGAGTATATAAAAAAGTCTCCCTCTCTTTCTCACTCATTGCCTTACCCAACGTTTTTAAGCCGAAAATGCTCAGGATATTACACACAAGAGGACTATCTCGACAGGATAACGATGCCAATAATCATAACCATCGTTATACATTTCTGTTCTCCAACAGTTTATATTTACGCCGTGGAATGGTAGCTGTACAAGCATTAGTGTCATCTCATGCAATGTCGCTTTCTGTTAAAAAAGACCTCATCTTGTCGTACACACATGAACTATTTACTTTGTAACATTGTCACTCCAAACAAAATCTCTGACATTGTTCCCCTTCATGCATATTGGTTTGGTTTATGTACTGCTACTTATCGGTGGATTATTGCCATGCATATTGCCAACTTTGCATTTAACTTATGTCAATACCACAACATGCTCATTTGAATTGAACTAGTTAAGCAAAACTGCCAATATTATGAATCGTAGTAAGTTATGCAGTTAGTGTTTCATGTGAGTGAATTCAATGATTTGCACGTCGTGCACATGACTACGTCTTCTCATGCATAGGGAATACCAACGAGAGAGGAAAATGATCATTTTTTTTCTTTGTATTTATGCATGCATGAGGTTATGCTAAAGTTAAAGTTAGATAATGCGAGAGATGTGTAAAATAAACGTGAATAGTATCTGTGTGATGGCTTTTCTCTCTCTTCTTCTCTTTACGTGGTTTATTAGCATGTGTATGAGTTGTAAGCTGGGTTAGGGATATAGAAAAACTGGTAAATGTAGTAGCGTGGTCGCTGACGCTGGCTGTGTTCAGTTGTAGACGTAGTAGTCGTAGTGGTAGCATCAACAGTGAACTGTAATGTGATCAAGCATTAAAGCATTAGCTTATTAGCTTAAGCACACACAGCTGGCTAACAGTGTGGTAGTTACAAGTGCTTTTTATAATCTTCCTATCGTTCATCGGCATTATCATAATATAATCATTCACGATTTGCTGTTTCCAAGTTGCCTGCGTGTTACCTACTTGATTATATGATTGAGAATTAGGCTGGTGGCGAGAGAAAAAATGGCAAATATCCTGGAGTAGTTTTTCTCTGGAAATTTCCAGGAGTGTTCTTAGTATCCTTATAATAATAAAAGGAGATTATTGTCTAAATCTTTGCACAAGTTTGAATTTTGATCCAGTGATTGCTTTGTTGTGGAAAGTTTGTAAAGTGGATTTCCTTTGTTCTTAAAAAAAAGTTGACATTGGAAGAAATCTAAATGGGATTTGTATTCTGGAAAGAAAGTAATAAATGTTATTATCCACTGTAACCGTGATTAATTCTTCAAATAGAAAGTAATAAAGTAAAAGGTAAGGACATTAAATTTCAATGCTTGTAAACTATGAGGCATGAGGTGTAAAACATGACGCTAAAAAATTGTGTACAACGGGATAATTCCTAAATATTGGCAAATTAATATAAAAAAATATTTCCAGGAATCGGAATGGTAAATTATCTGTAAAAGTATCGTGCCGCAAGATCTAAAGTACCCCACTCAAAACTCGGGAGTAGATTGGCATATTAGTTGAGGATAAAGTGTTGAACTTGTTCAGACTCCAATTTTCTCTGCCTAATCAAAGCATACATGCCAAGTATTGTCAAGAGTCTCAATTTGTTTACTATTGTAATTGAGCAAATGTTTTAAAGTAGTTGTAATCTCAGCAGTGAACCATGTAATTAGAAGATCATTCCACTGAGAGAACAAGTCGTTTTTTTTAAAGAACAGTGCCTGGTGACAACGCTCTTGGGCAGGGTTGGGTTTTCAGATGATTACATGATAAGAGAGTGAATTTGTATGGCGGATAGATGCATTTTTATGTATAAAAAAAGTATAGAACCGTGTGTGCGATGCGGTGTGGTTGATGAAGTTCTCGATAAAATATACATTAACATGTGGATACGATATGAGATGAAGTTAATGCTGTTCTTTGTCAGTTTTCCAGCGTCATGGTTTGATTTGATAAAGTGCTTGTTGTCGATAATATGTTGCATGGGGTAAACCGTTGCGAAAGGATAAAAGATGTGTCAGAAAGGACAGTTTTGTTCATTTGTAAGCATGTAACGACCTATTTTAAGTGTGCTACTAAAAGTAGTTACATGGAGTCATAAAAACGTCGAATATTTTTTTGATATTGTGCATATAGCTATTATACTGTACGGACAAGAAGAACAATTGGTGGAGTGATGATGGACCTTTTTTAGTAGAGCACATCGACACTCGATCATTTAAAGTATTTTAGTGTTGGCACAAATGGTTCAACTAATTGTTTTTCATTGATTTTGATTTAAGTGATTTTTTTGCTTCTCACGTGCGCCTCGTGTATGATTATGTATTTTGCAATAACAAATCCTGATTTATGAGTTGATACTCTGTACAGTTTTCTTTCTGTAAAACACTAAATATTCATCGTTAGGCAGGATAAAAGTATTGAAAATTACAAAACATTATTGTTGCGCAATCTTGGTTCATCCATTGCTAATAAATGTTTCAGTTTGCATTTGTAGATGACAATTGTGAACTGACAAAAATACTGTTCAGTATTGAAGAATTTCCAGAGGTTAGCACATGGCTAAGTTCAACACTAAAGTTTTACCTTCAACCTAGGCTAATCTCATAAGAGGTCAATGACAGAATTCAAAATAATTTTTATATTAACTGTTCGGTACAAAGTATTTAAAACAAGAGATTAAATTCATCCTCGTGCAGCATAGCAGCATGAAACCCCACATGTTCTAGGTGCATATTTATGCATTACCTCTGTGGAATGAGCCACATCAACACTAAATGACAAAAAAAATCGACGATAGTTTTTATACTTTAACACAATTTTTATATAAAAAAAGCTAGTGCAATTCGCCAGCAATGACAGTCATCGAAGATAATTATTGTCGGCTTAATCATTCTGTCTTCTTCCTTAAGAAAAATGGCGTCTAGTGGTTGGCTTCATTAAAGTAAAAACGAGTCATTTCGATATGATCCGTCTCAGCTCAGCAGAAATAACTTATCAACCTTCCATTTCTGAAGTAGAGATATTAAATCTGGTAAAGATAATGACTGGATGTTTCCGGCTAAGAGACACTCTAATGACATGGAAAAGAGATCAAATCAACTATCCATCAGGCATGATGCATGATCATGACTTTTTTCGACTTGCTCAATCTCATATCCCAATAGCCAAAAAGCGAGTTTTCATTTTGTCATAATAACCTTTCCATATCGTCATATCCTAAATTTATAATCCTTCCTTCCTACCAGCTTTTTTACTAACTCAGCAAATGCACTCCTGATGCAGAGGCTAAGGAATGATTTCTTTTTGCATGTGAATGATACTGGATGATTAAAATACGGGGAGAAATGAATAAAAATAATTTTTGAGGACGTCCCATAAAATTCGCTTACGAAGAGATTTTACGCTATTGAAGATGATTGAGAAATTAATAGCTTTCCATGTTTCCAGCTTTTGTATAAAGCTTTCCTCCTGGGTCGTGTTCAATGTTGGCCTTTATTTACTTAAAATGTGAACTTGAAAAAAAAGTTGATGTGTTACGTATTCGTAGTATAATGAAATTATCATTCAGTTGTGACAGACTGATATAAAGAGAAATATTTATGTTAGCAATGAAAGAGCGGAAAATCATAGAAAAACCAAGATTACTCATTTGAACTGACGCAACGGCCTTATACCACTTATACAAATACGAAAGACGTTATCATGGGGCTACAACTGATAAGTGTTTTGATGCAGCAAGAGGTTAAACCAATGTAGAGATGGGTCAACGATATCAAAAGATTTGGAGATTGAGAACATCCAAACATTTTATGTATCTGCTTCTTTACTAAATATAACTTATGTGTCTACATGATGGCGATATATAATACTTTAGATGTGTATTCATGAAGAATATTTTGAAAATAGATGGGTTGGCAGAGTTAGTTTTGAAACTTGACTGTCCAAGCATACCTATAATTTCTTTCGTTACTTCTAAACGCATACAAATGTCAAATTGGATATATATTGTATGGTATAAGGTTTGTGAATGAGGATTTTCCTCTGTATATTTTCAAAGTCTCCAGTTTGTTTTTTAAATCTAATTTATTTCTTGTCTCTCAAGGATTTATCAAGTGTAAATGGAAATATACATAGAAAACGACTCTGATGACAGTGCCTTGACATGGTATGTTTATCCGATTGCGAATTTTTGATAACAGTTTTGATTTCTTTCGATTTCCACTCAACGCCACCCATTTGTCTTGCGTAGAAAATGTGAAGTTGAATCATCTCCGTTATCAAAGCTATATCACTTTAACGCTACACAATAAACCATTTTTCATCAATTTATGACATTTTGTGGTGTGGCTTGTTGTGTGTCACTCATCCTTCTCATCATCCTCAATTTTACAAACTCGATAATCACCCTTTTGCCAGAGAGCTTTATGCTTATAAAAAGCCGTAAAAACTCTTGTCTCTGTCATTCCTGTTCAAAATAATTTGACAGTTGATCATCCTCACCGCATTTTCTCTATTTTCCAACATAAACAAGGAACAAGTGTAGAAGCTTGGAGGGAAGTAAATAGGTGCAGCTGGCTTTTCCGTTGAAATAATTAACTCCAAGCTCACTCTGTCAGCTTGAGCATTAACCTTGAGTCTTTGAAGAAGATAGAATAATTACATTTTTAGTTTATCATCATTTGTCTATGCTTATTACACTAGAGACATAACAACATGTAAATATGAACGGACGTCTCAAATTAATGAATGGTGTCTCGTACTCAACTATCGTCAAAAATAAATATCCAGCTGCTCATCCAGAAAAAAATATGTGAAACTTAATTGATGTAAAAATAACGTATTTTTCTTAATAATGTCATTAGCTCCAAAAAGTTCATGTTATTTCCAGAGGTAGAGAGAGGAAGAGCCAGAGGTGCAGTTACAAGTTTCCTCTAACTTTATTTTAATTTGGTCATAAAAAAGTGGCTTTCTCAAGGGAAAAATGAATCCACTAAGGGTATTTCAGTATATTACGTAAAGTCATTTTTACAGTTTTTTTGGGAAGTTAATGTTGTTATGCTTACTCTAATTCGATAAAGAAAAGCGCTCGCTCACTAAGCCATACTCAAAGCTGGGCAAACAGTGAGACAAGAGAGAAAATGTGCTATCGAAACGGAATAATTGTGTTACATTCTGGATTATTCATTGTGTAAAGTGAGTGTGAAGAGATGAAATGTAAACTGGAAGGGAAGACTAAATAGATAATAACTTAACAGAGGAGGTGATACAAAAGAGATTTTCATCTACACTCGAACTCAATGATATACAGACAGGACGTAACACACATTTTCTACTTACTACGTGAGTTAACTAGAGAGAGAGAGAGAAATGTTACGTTGATGTTTGGACAAAGAGCAAATGCATGTTTTGTTCAAGTGTAGGTCAAATATTGAATAGTCTTTCGCGACTTGTTTGGAAACAAAAACGAGGAACACGCAACGGATATGCTTGGGTAAATATTCCAAATCCTATCTATCTTGTGATTTGCGTTTTCTTATCTAATATCTAGCTTTCTTGACTGATTGGAAATGCAAAGAAAAAAAAAGTAAGGTGGCAAGAAAATTTGCAAGTTGGAGGAGCATAGCGTAGAAGTAGTTTGAAATCCTCTTCAAGGTTTAGTATTATGCAGGCAAGCTGTTATAAAGCTTGTTTTTCACACGAGACACTGTGACATCTTGTTCAGAGTCAAGTCAGAATGGAGTTAGAGATGAGTAGATGACTCGTGCGTTTAGGATCGAAATAGGATCAACCATTTGTTTCGCAGGTTTATGTATTCTCAAGACTGGAATGAAGGACATTTGCAGAGACAATGTGAATACGTAATGTAAATGTTTATAGAAGCTTTTAGCTGTTAATGACAAGCTGTTGAATGCCACCCATGAAACATGCGGAATGAATATTTTTGCTTTATGTATTCCTCATATCATATCATGGCCATCTCCTCC
This sequence comes from Sinodicranocentrus sp. ZH6, assembly GCA_027743935.1. Lineage (NCBI taxonomy): Eukaryota > Metazoa > Arthropoda > Collembola > Entomobryomorpha > Entomobryidae > Sinodicranocentrus > Sinodicranocentrus sp. ZH6. Next base: position 10,322 of record JAHZNA010002830.1, on the reverse strand, counting down.
TTCTCCTCGTCAGCATCATTATTTCTTTAAAATATAAAGTAGACTGTGATTGGAATAAATTTTGAGAGAAAATAGGATTTTCGGAGTATATAAAACATTTCCCGTTTCTGGCTAAGCTCCGAGACTATGTTTATTCGAAAATCACTATTTTCCTCAATGGCTCAACATTCAGCAAGCTGCAAGCTGTATTATATGTGTGCATATAGGGCATGTAATATTATAAATACATAAATCATTTAGAATTATAGAAGATTACAGGCTATACGGAAAACTTGATAGAGTCTGCTATCGATTTTCCACCAGTTGGCTTAGGCTTAGCGCAGCTTTGTTTGTTTGTTATTTTGAAAGGGTAGTTTGTCCATCCTATGTCCAGAAATTTTGGTTACGGTGTCGGACGGACAGTTTACTACAAGGACGTCGCTTGTTAGCACAATCGGTGATGTTGGTTGTCTCGAGAAAGTGGGTATTACAGTTATTGTTGTCCGCCAACACGACAGCGTCCTTGTCTTGAGAAAACTACAGTGAGAGTATAATTGAGTATTAACATAGCATCTAACAAAAAAGACAGGCTAATACCTAGACGACAGGTAAATTGAATTTTGCTAATTGTGATTTTGTTTGATTTCAGGGTAAATTTTGGTTACGGTGTCGGACGGACAGTTTACTACAAGGACGTCGCTTGTTAGCACAATCGGTGATGTTGGTTGTCTCGAGAAAGTGGGTATTGGTATTACAGTTATTGTTGTCCGCCAACACGACAGCGTCCTTGTCTAGAGAAAACTACAGTGAGAGTATAATTGAGTATTAACATAGTATCTAACAAAAAAGACAGGCTAATACCTAGACGACAGGTAAATTGAATTTTGCTAATTGTGATTTTGTTTGATTTCAGGGCCGTGTAATTTCTCAGGAAAAAGGACCAACTGATTTGAAGCCAAGAATTCGTCTGGTGACTATGAAAGATCGACTTTGGTGCACGGAGGAAATATTAGAAAAAAAGAGAACTAGTGTGAATGCCACCGGGGCTAACTCGGACACGTAGAGAGGCATAACCGTGGCAATGCTTAGTTTTTCCCCTTGATTAGCTACAGATAGACTTGTGTAAATTTGGCTTGTAGATTTTCAAAATGAGTGTAATATCAGGGAGTAGAATGAGGGAGACGATTCATTCAGGTCATTTCATGGTTTCCGACTTTGAGCCCGAGTCGGAAGCCCAAGATGAGGAGTACGAGGTGGGAATGCCAATCCCACCAGGGCCAGATGAGACCGTTGTTGTTAAACAGAATGCAGGCCAACCAACGCCTTCCTCATCATCAACCCCGTTCGGCCCGGAACCTATGACGAACTCAAGTACACAAATGGATTTGCCCAACTTTGGGAGAAATATTTTGGCGCAAAATTTCAGTGAAAATTTTATGGCTCGTTGGATTTCTATCGACGGCTCGTTGACCAAGCTCTTCCAATGCATGTCTCTAGCGTACAGGTAAAGACAATCAATTTCTCTACAATTTACTCTAAATCAATTTTCCGCTTTCAATATTTCCTCCATAATAGAACCCCATTACGTACACAAGTATGTAGTTTGTTAAACGTCACAAACCGACTTTCTCATCTATTTCATTACACATATTGATATTATACATTTCCAGTTCTGAAGGACAAAGCCCCACAGGTCTTTTCGTAATCATCTTTTCCTTCACCACGGATTCACAGTGTTATGTAGGTTGGTCGCTGAATGCTAACATAACATTTACTTTGCCCACTCATCAGTTTACTTTCCTTCACTATTTTCCTTTCCTCTTCAAATGACAGAGCATTGTGTCACTAAAGAGAAAGGGAGCTTTGCACAGCTTCATTTCGTGAGAAGAAGAAGCATTTAAGTGGGGAATGTATGAGCCATTGTCAAACACAAACGCTTTTTTCTTGGTCACCGTCTCCTCATGTACATTTTACTAGGCAGACAAATATTTAAGAAAAAGTTTTTGGTTAGTTTGTCAGATCGATATTTTCACTCTGGACTCCAAGTCTGTGAACATAGGCACGAATGAAGCGTAATATGCTTGTGTTTATTTAAACCTTGCCTTGCCAAGGCCCCTTGTCTTTTCACGCAGTTGGTGGTTGGGTTAAGTAGGTGAATTTGAGAAAATGGGAAAGCACCAACACTCCCAACTTGTACGTTTTTTCTCTAAATTATGAGAGCGACTATTCGACATTTTTTCCTCGTATGAGTTGCTTAATACTTATAAAAAAATATTGTCCTTGAAGGTTCGTTTCCCCAGGAATCAATGTTTTTTCGCTAATGTTTTATTCAATTTGATTATTTGCTTTGAGGCTTTTTAAAACGTCCAGAAGTAGAAACGACGAGATATACACGAACCTATAGTTTATTTGCATTTGACAGGCGGATTTTGACAGAGAAAGAAAACTTTTTCTTTGTACATTTAGTCGTCTTATTTTGCTGGTTTGCTTGGTGGCGTCATGTGGTGACATGCTGAGCTGGTGAAAGGAGACTCTCTGCTTATTACCTCTTTTGAGAAAAGTAGGTTCAATTGTTACCCCGTCAATAGTAAATAGCTGTGAGATTATAGACGATTTTGCATTACGTACTCAATATGTCATTTTGAAGGAGACGACGATGGATGAAAGGAGATAAAATGCGTGACAAGATGTACCGACAATGTTTCCTAATTTTCAAAAGGTTTTTTATGTTCAAATGGATGCTACGTTTGTTGAGCCTTGCAATAATAATGGGAGCACGGTGGGACGTAAGGTGTTTGCGAATAATCGTGTCATGCGAATAAAGTGTGCTTCACTCTATCTACGTAACGATTTCCGCTATTATACTTGACCCGTTAATGACGTTCGTTTTCTTTGTATTTGCAATTGAACTACTAAATGTTTTCTAGAAAGTAAAGCGTGACCTAAGTTATCATTTAATTTGCAATTCTTTAGCATGTTTCTGGTTTACTAGAACATTCCTCTGGTACAATCTCCAAGATTTATATTGGCATGTTGATTTTTACTAGGGATTATAGAAAGATTAAAGCGTCACTTTTCTGTAAACATTGGTTGGCTTGTGGTCTGAGAACAATTGAATTTTAGTTACGAAAACCTATATTTCGTCTTAAATTCACTCTCGACTCCAGAAATAAAATGTTCCCTTCCACCTTAGTTAGTTTGCCTATTGTAAATTGTAAATATTATAAATTTGCAACTTCTTTTATCAAAACTGACTCACAAAGGCAGTGTGCCGAATTTCATGAGTGGTGTAAACATCAATGAACCTTTTGATGACGGAGGCGAATTCACTGGAGTTGTGCTGTTGTACGTTTTTGTTATTCATCTGACATTAAATTATATTCGTATTTATTAATACATGTTTCGTTCAGTGCTTTCCCATTTTAAGGGCCTTTTTTATGCTTCCTCATTTCTTTATATATAAGGATATCCTTTCAATTTTCTCCAAAGAATGAATGGAAAGATTATGCAATACGTTTAAGCACAGTAGTGGCATTAATTACAGTAATTAATGGGGAACAGTAGGCGTTCTATAATTTTTTATTCATTACACCCAACTTGGACTTTGTGCTCTTGACAATAGTCTATAAATTCTATGTAGTTTATCAAGCGAAAAGTTTTCTTCTTCTCCCTTTTCTGTGTATTTGGAATGAGCAAAATCAGCGTAAGGAGTGACTGAAGAGGCTCAAGATGTTTTTCTTCAGTTTTTACACTTCTCATTACCATAACATCCGCAACGCATTATAGCGTATATTTTTAGCCCATAAACAGCCACTGGAAAATTTGTAAGTCTGAATTGAAAATAAAAAATGGAAGCGTTCATTTTAGTACAACATTCGTTATTACTATTGCATCATGCACTCAATCCCGCAGCCGTTAAAGGTCAGATGTAAATATATCAAGAGAATATTCAGCATGGACATAATAATAATTAATTATGCATCTCCAGTGATGCTGCTGCTAATTGACACTCGTTTTGTACACGTTGAATGTTAGCTTTTAGTTGACGACGGCAACGAGCTTTCTGAGTGTGTAGTCATTTTGCAATTTTTTTCTGATAAGGATGATGCACGATGTTGCAAGTAGTGATGACTTATATAATCCACTTTATGCTTGTAATATTGTTATGACATGGAAATCATCAATTTTATCACTGGTGAAGATTTAATCTCTCCAAGTTAAATTGCCAAGTTAACAGTTTAATTTACCACGAGGGGTGTATTAAACACTCTCTGAAAACAAGAGCCGTTGTTCTTGCAATCGTTGATGCAACCATAATGACGCTGATGAGGGAGTAGGCTTGTGTATACTTGTAAAAAAATCTGGAGAGATAAGCATGATTCTGATAATAGGCAACAATCGCTGAGCTGTGTGGAGCGCGAGAGCGCTGATTGGTTAGAGACACTGGGATTGTGTCACGTAGTCCGGAGGAGTCTCGAATCTGTTGAATCAACAAGATATATATGTTACGCCATCATATATGTTAGAAATAAATGCTCCGATGAATTTCCTCATTGCGCTAATTTCAGAAGGGAGTTTGTGCTTTTATTGATGGAAGGAATATCTAATCGGGATTTGCCTTTTGATAAGTTCCAAATAAGTTAATCAGTTCATACTTTGTTTTTCGGGTTTGTTTGTGTTTTTTAATCTTATATATGAATAGCACGCAAGGGTATACGATGAAAAATGCTGAGGTGGGGATGTTTGCTTTAAATGATTATGTAAACCTGAATCTTGCTGGATTTGCAAAATTATGAGAATCCCCTCAACTTTTCATTCATCAAATAAATGATGACTTTTTAATGAACTTTACTTTGTTTATTTGCTTTTGCTAGTTGTGAGAGCTTTCTCGTTTCCGTGTATATCTTGCATCAATGATTTTAAACAGTTTCGTTGTTAGAATACCGTTTGAAATTGAATGTTGTTTAGATTGTTATTTCAGTTGGAAACTGATTTTGTAAATTGAAATGATTGCTTGCATTCGTAGTTATTCAATTTAAAAATCTACATGCATTTTGCATTTACTTTTCATTCAAAGACTATATGACATAATTAATCTTGTTAGCCTACGCTGTTATAGTACTCTGAAAGTTTTTTCTCTCTCTAAATCATCCAATCAGTACTATTCCAGTGAAATGAACTCATTTGCCCATTAATTGAATTTTCCTTTCCGGACATCTACACATTATGTATGAGATATTTTTGGCAATGTTTATATTTAATTCAACATTTCAAACGGGAAAAAAATAGTTTGTAAAATGTCCATGAGCCAGGATGAAAACGCTCTCAAAGCTGATCTCCCTGAGATTCCTCCTTTCATCTGAAAAATGTATGGAAAATTCCATAGAATCATGTATCATTAATTTATCTAATACCCAACATAAAATAACACAATCATTCCGCGCAACTTGACGTATCATCAGGTTGATATTCCAGTTTCCAGTACGTGTCATTTTCTATCATTTTATAGAAACTAAAACTACATAGCCAGCATACGTTTTCACGTTAGAAATAAAAATGTTATTCTCCTCAGATCTAAGCTAATTATACTGACACGTTAGCATCACAAAATGGCATACTTTTTGTTACATACGTAGAAACTAAAAACATCGGATTCTTGTTGAGCATGGCAAATAACGTCAACTCGTATAAAGTAATAAAGTATGCACTACAAACCATGCATGCATGAATTCACCTAACACACATTTTAGTTCAGAGTGACCTCCATGTAAACTACAATATCTGCTTTTACACTGGACAACCACTCCAGAGAAATGTCTACATTGCACAGAGATACGTGTACTAACATTCTCCCAAGCGTAATCACCAATTCATCGTGAGAGAGTGTGGTGGTGTGTCTCCTTTATTATATGGTGTGATTACTCCATACCCTTCCAGGATTGGCTGAGCAGTAAAACCGTTCATGGAGAGATGGTTGACTGGAATGGATTGATCTAAAATACTTGAAAAAACTGGTTTCTCATGTTAGAGAGGTTGTAAGTGTGCGAGTACTTATTTATATATCCAGTTAGTTAAAAAGCCACATTCTATCTGCAATTTTTACCTACAGAAAGATCGAGTTTTGTTACTACACTTTTCATATCACTTTTCTACGTAGAATACCAATTCCCATGTTATGTCATGACTATGCATCATAAATGAAACATCACAAGACAATGATACTTCTGGTAGTATTCGTTGGAAAGGAAGAGTGCATGATATTACATGAGGTTTTTTTCTCTCTCTCTCCTTTTCACCAAGTATACAAACATACGAGTTTTTTTTGCATAACCTCCTCTGACTCCTCTTGTTTCCATTGTGGTGACTATTCTGACCTTGAAAGTTGGCGATGGCCTGGTATGCCATAGACTTTGGTGGAGAATAGCAAATAAAATGTGGATGGTAGGGGTTGCTAGTAAATGAATCTGCTCTTGTCTTGTCTCCTATTTGTGTTTAGTATGTTGTGTGTAGACCACGTAGAACTTCATCCTTTAATTTTAGGATTAGTGCTTTCTGCTCCTTTCACGCAAATCATTCTAGTCAATTGCACGACTTGTTGCTGGGCTTGGAATAGTGCTCCACTCACTTGCTAGCAGAGTTGGGCCATTTGATCTGGAAGGTAAATTCTATTCTCGGAGTAAACTTGCTTCCACGTAATTACACAATATTGGATGCGAAATGTGTGAGGAGATTTAAAGTCAACAATTTACCAGAAGATGAAAAAATATGGAGATGCATATGTTCACGGGATTATGTAAGGATGTGTCTGCGTACTCTCAGCAATGTACTTTTAAAATCTTATCACTTATGCAATTTTTTGGGCCTGTAGGGGCACCTCTGTATTTCTCGGAATTAACATCAAGTACGTGATTTTGTAATGTAGTTACAAATGAAAATTGTAACTAGTTGGATAAAGTATGATGTAGTCAAATGGCAAGTGTGGATGATTTACATAGACAAACTATACAAGGTTATCCATTCTGGAAAAAAATTGGCCTAGCTTCCTTGACCATCCACACTTGAGCAAGTACTACTGATCTTTACTTGCATTCAATCTTGTATCCAAATGGGAAGCATCTATTCATCTTTACGCCAGAAACAAGCTTCTCGCTTGAGTTTGCCAAACTCAATCAGATAAGTAAACTACTATGGTGATCTTGTCTGCAGGTTTATCTTCAAAGTAAATGCTGGACGGAGACGGATAATTAACAGGTTGTAGTATAATATACTCTAAAGGGAATACATGGAGAAGAAGAATGTCTGCTAGTAGACTCACCGCTCACACTGGAGAGTTAATACGGAGCAGAATTTTTTTATTCGGGATCTGCTACCTCTTTATAGTCACAAGGTGTGCTACCACTTTTTTTGCATAAGATCCACAGGTAATGTGTAAATCTGTGTTTTCATGAGTAGTCATGAGGATTACTACTTTGTTCCGAGGATTTGTCCTTTGGATTTTGGCAAAGGTGATGCAACAACAAGACTGCACTTACGTCAAGTATATTAATCTCTGATAAATTCAGTTAAAAAATTAGGGATAAGCTTGCTTGGGGCTGATACCATTCATAATGTGGGCTTGACGTGCTCAGTTTTTTTCTAGATATTTATGCATAATTAGATAGCGACAGAAAACGAGAATGGGACAACGTCCCCGTCTATATTTTTTACGTCTCTTGACTAATATTTTCTCCAAGTTATTTTTACCAATGAAGATAAATAGAGCATGACTTGCCACAATAAGTCAGGAATGCGATTACATAATGAAATTTTTCCCATAAATTTTAGACATTTGAAGTTAGCTAGAATTTTTGTATAAAATTTGATGTTTTTGTTATTTTAAAGGGTGATGGGTTACACGATTAATTTGAAATGGATGTATTTTCATTCAGTTGAGTTTTCAAAGAGAGCCACATACATCCGTTATGAATGACACTCTGGCTGTGCTTCCAGTGGTAAACAGTTTCTCGGCTCGGCAAGGTTCCAACCGGGAAGTGTTTAGTAAAAAAGAGTTACAAAGATGAAAACCAGATAATAGCATTAGCCCACAGTGCAACTGATTGACAGCGCTTATTTACAGATTCCTTGACTCGGGGAAAATCCTTGTTTATTTTCCACAGACACTATGAGTTCTATAACTATGTTTTGTCACAAGCCTGACCTCACCGAAAGAGGTAAACTATATGTAAATATGAGAATACTAGAAAAGAATATTATTTTGAAGCCTATATTATTCACACCTTATAGGTCACGCATATTGCTTAGAGCTTCAAAGAAATTAAAGCTATTGACTTTTATAAACTTCCCTTTTTATGTGGAGCACAGCATGTCTTAAACAGCGACAATGTAATCCTTTCTGCAGAAAAAAATCATCATCGTCAGTCTGTCCTCTAACCTTATAATCATAATCTCTTCTCGGCATGCCACATCCTTTGCTAGGATTACACTGAGTGTTTGTGACAAGGTCTTATGTTTCTAACGACATTTAACTGGAAACATATCTATGTCAAAGGGAATTCCACATTTGATCCTTAAAAAAGACTTAAAATAGTTGTCAAGTGTTGCGTCAGAAGGATACTCCTTTTCATGGTTTGATACCAGACTGACACTTTGTGGAATTGTTTACTTGGCTAATAGCGAATCGCTATTAAATACCAAGGAAAACATTGTGATAATATATTTTCGTATGAAATTTCCTATGTTTCTATATCCTTTGAAAATTCCCTTTTCTTCAAAGATTCTGCGCTTTTCCCCTTCCTACTAATACTTGCTAATACAGTTCATCACCATCTCTGCACGTTTTTCTTGCCCTCGCAACTTTGTATTTATTTATTCATCCTCCTCCCTCTCCTTCTCACTTGATGTTTTACACTAGTAAAGTAGTGTTTGATGATGAAAACAAAATTGTGCAAATGTACCTAGCCATGAGCTCACAGAGTTTGTATCTTCATCTATTAGCAATTCAATCATGGACAAGATATCCGCTAAAAATAGTCATCTCTTCGGCCACGAAACACAATTTTCTGCAAAACATCTCTCTATGATGAAAATATACAGGAGTATTTTTACTCGCTACATGTCTGAGTGTGTGATGTAAATCGGGCTTACTTAACGTCAACATTATGCATCCTTGTTTCTCTTTACAGAAGATTTTTTTCCTTCCAAAAAGTCCTTCACAATTTTATAACCCGCTTTTCTATTCCTCTGTATTGCAAATATCTCCTGTTAGCAATGCGTTTCCAACATCAAACAGGAGGAGAGGATCTTGTTTATGCAAAAATTCATGTGAATCATTGTATTTCTGTGTGATTCAAAGAGGATGGTTTCTGCTATGTAGGTAGTAACTGGTGAGGGCTAAATAATAAAAAGGGTAAACTGTGGGATGGAGATATGTTTATGCACTTGTTACACGCGTACACACCTCCTCTAGTTTTCTCTGGTGGTGTGTCGCAGTGGAATGTTTTCTTTCAGAATGGACGATGAAACAACGCCTTCTTTCCCATTACCTTTGACGTTTCAGTGTTTTGTTGAGCTAGAAATCCAGTTATCTTATTTGTAGCTATAGTAGCTATTACACAGTTCTTCCAGAGGAATACGTTTTGTTTAACTTTAAATACGAATGTGAGTTTTCTGTTTCACAAAATTGGATCTGGTGATGTGCAAGAGGGAAAGATCGAATGACTGGAATGACTTTGACTTTGATGTCTCACTATTGCATAATAAAGGTTGATTTGCAGTGACAGGGGTATGGTCATGGTCAACTTTGAATCTCATCGAATTGCAAATGTTTTATGGCTAATATTTATGAGAAGATACTAGATTATGCTTAAAAAGGAATATGCTAAGGAATTTCTTATTGAGAAACATTTTTGATTTGCGCATACGATCATTTTTTTTACAAAATTTCAAAATAGAAGGTGGAAAAGTGAAATGGAGTTTTTAGAATAAATTAATGACAACATATGGGAATCTACAGTTACAATAAACGATTAAAGATTTAATAGAAAGAAGTTTCACAGAAAATATTCTTTAAAAATGCAGAAGAATGATATAGTACACGCTATATGTCAATTTTGGACACCCAGGACCTTATGCAGGGCTTGAAGGACCTTTTAGATTTGGCACATTAGCAATACAGTTGATTCGCCTTCAAAAATGCTGAAGAATGATATACTAGAAGGCCCGTTGCGCGCTAATCGCACAACAGATTTTAAAAGAGCCGACCATTCAATTCTGTACCTACACTGGTGCTGTGACATTTCGAAAAGAGTGTTGTGGTATTAGGTTTTAATCATTTGTACAACCCC
>JAHZNA010002829.1:0-42737 GCA_027743935.1 Sinodicranocentrus sp. ZH6 | reverse complement strand
AGGGGAAAAGAGCATAGAGAAAATTGGTAGACAGGAGAGAAAGAAATAGTTGGAGAGAATAAGACATGTATGTTTATTTGCCACACATCCTCTCCTACATATGTTCTTCCTTTAGAAAACTCATGGCATTATCATGCTCATGGAAATCATGCATATCCTTGGAAGAATCCTTTGTAAATGAATATTACAAGATAGAAGATCACAACAAGTCGTGAGCTTTCTCTTTCCTCTGTGTATGGGCAACTGTGGAAATATTTATGTACATAAAAAATAGAAGAATGCAATGCAACAACTCTCATCTGAGACAGAAAGAGAGAGAGAGAGCACTTACCGTTTTATTCCCTAAGCGATTCACACGACAGCTGAGAAAGACGTCTGTCCCCATTTGCACCGTGAGGTTTGTGTTGATAGTCGCATTGCGGTCAAAGTAGGGAAGTGGTTCCAGCGTGTCATTATCGTAGTAATCATCTGGCCCTTCCTTCATCGGCTCATCTACAAGTCAACCAAACAAGAGCACACAACACTCATCAGTAAAAAAACCAACGTCTTTCTACGCAAATACTTTTTTCCTCTGAATTCATATCAGTTTTGCTCGGTTTGGAAATAAGGGAACCCAGACGAAGAGAACAATATAAATATCCCCATATTCCAGTCCTAACCCTTTTTTATACATTATTATTCAGCTATACATCAAGAGCAATTGAAAGCAGAAGAAAACATGGAAAGGGTAGAGGGATACATTTATTTACTAAAATTGCTCTTCATCCTTTTTTTATAGAACATGGGAAAATAAATGGCCCTTTAGATTAAAATCATGAGGATTCACAGTAGCACCTATACAAAGAAAGCACAAGAAACATAAAACATGTTTGATGATGAGTATGTTTCACTCCCTTGAATAAAGAAAAAATTGTCCATTTCAAATTGCAAACATTAACTTATCCATTGGATAAGATTGCTTACGGCACATTGACTCTTACAATTTAGCCATGATCAGCAAGAAGGAGGATTTTTCCTCAAAAAAGTGTAGCTTGATATGAGAAAAGATTTTTTAAAAGTTTGCATAAGCAACAAGGCTTGTTGATTTATCTCTTTTTTGCCTTGAGGGTGTACACATAAATGAGATGAGAGGGAGCGTGAGAAATAAAAGAAGATGGGAGCTTGTACTTTACCACTAAAATCAAACACTTTTATGTATTTTAACAATGTAAACCTGACAGGATAGCTTAATACAATGGACTGGTAGCTGCAAGGTAAAAAATACAGAAACTTCCAGTATACGTGGGTAATAAACGCACACTAGATTTCATGTTTCTCCTCATCTCAAAAAAGAGAAAAAAAACTCGGTTTCCATGCGTGCAAAACTTTCTTGCATTTTTTCCTTCATCCTGGCTTCATTTTTTTTCCTCAAGTGAAAGCGAATCTTGAGCTGAGCATCAAACAAGGGATAAAAAGGGGGAAAACAAAAGACTTTCTTGACTATATTCTATATATCTCGTCAATGCAGTGATGCTCACATCTCATACATGGATAAGATTGCTAAAGCTATATAATGCTCCGATAAGGAAGCGAGGAGTTGGAGTCTTGCACCAAGAGCAAGGGCGACGGGAACCTNGCGACGGGAACCTCTTTAAGATTATCATAATGGTATGCTCATTATAAGTGTTGGGAGGAAGGACAAGTGCAAGAAAGAGCGCTTTACCATCTGCACTTTTTCTCTCTCGCAAATGTTCTCTTTCTACACGTACACTCAAGAGCGACACCAATTCTGCCTCTCTTTTTTCATCTCTCTCTTTTTCCCGACAGGATTGTTGAGAGCCAAGTTTAAAACAAGAAAGGAATGAGGGACGTGTAACATGATACGAATTGAAAATGGGTGCATCTGCTCCTTTCTTTTTCTTTTACGATAAATAGCCCAAAATGGGGAATAAGTAAAGAGAGCCGTTTGTAAAAAGAGGATTTTTTTTTCGACTTTATTTTCCTCTTGGAATGAGCGCCCTTGTTTAAATGTATGTGTTTGACTTTCCTCATTTATTTTGGTGGTGGAATATCTTAAGGAGAAAAAGAGGGAAAGAACGATAACAATAATATTAAAATAGGTGGAGCCCAATTCAAGTAATAATAGGATGAGACAGAACACCAGGAGAAAGTGGTGTGCAGTTAAGTGGCGACTATGGAGCAAGTAAAAAAAGTTTGTTGTAAAGACTAGTGAAAGTAGTGGAGCCAACTTCTCATTCCATTTTCAAAGCCTCTTGTCTCACATCCTCCTCGCTCGCTTCTATCAACAGAAAAGTTGAACGAGATGGGTGTCGTACGGACGTCAACAAAAAGTACACGTTGGGTGCCGAGGGCATAATAATTATAGAACTAAATACGGATTTAAATGGGCCACAGTTGGGATCTTCATCAATGCAAGTGAGTACTTGACGGAGAAGAATGGGACTCTCTTTTTCTCGCTTTTCCTCTACACTCTGTGATTCCAAAAATTGGAATGTTCTGGACCCAATCCCATACCATTTCCTTGTTAACTCATATAGCGAGAGAAATCAGCTTCGATGCGTGCCCTTCTTTTCCATGTTTGTAGGTAGATGGTCCGTTCCTCAAGTGTTATTATAATTCTGCTGTCATTCCCATCCCATTTTAAAGAGGAAATTGTGCATGTAGGCGGAGTACTTGGGCACATGCACGTATTACATGCATAAATGAATTTCTCTCTGAAAGAGAAAAGCGGAAGGAGAGTATGAGGCTATTGTGGAACTGGAAGTTTATGTCTTCAGTCTACAAATACGTCTCACTTTAAGGCTCATCACGTTCCCATAATACTCCATTATTAGTGGGCCAACTCTCACTAATACTTGCTCCGGTTACACACTCCAACCCAACCGCGCTTCTCCCTCAGTTTCAACTTTCACCAAAGACCCTTTCACATTCCCTCTTTGACTCTTGGTCCAATTCCACGCATTTCAATGTTAACGACAAAGAGACTCAATTCTAAAATCCTGTCGTTGCTCTATGTACAACACTTCGAACAAATACTCGCAGAGAAATACGTATTCTGGGATGCATACAGCACAACCTCTTTCAAAAATTTTCCCCATCATTTTCTCTCTCTTTCTTTTACTAAAAAAAACTTATTGGAGTTTTTTGTAGGGATGGCAGAAGAGGAAGAACAAAAACCATAAAATAGTTGTAGAATAAAATAAAAATACACATCTGAAAAAATCTTGAATAAGGGCATTTCCTCTACATCGAATATTGAACCCACTACCCACCACACGCGCTCCTCTTTCTAATAACAAAAGGATGTGAACAGAGAGATTTTTAATTTCCGCCTAGAAAAAGATCCAAAGGTGATCACTTCCTTGCCTACGCTCATCACATTCTGGGAAGAAGGAAGAGGCTTTTCGGCTAGCCACTGGAGAAAGTCGGATGGAACCAGTTGCTTACAATTCTAATTGCTTTGCGTTCGCTCCCTCATCTCTCTGTCTAGATGCACATGAAGAGGCTTCTCAGTGGAAGGAGATAATGGGGCTAGAAACAAGACGAGCTTTTCTTCTTCTTAAGCATATTTACATCATCTTATTATTCTTACATGTTCAATCGCTCTTAGAGAGAGAGAGTGAAAAGAGTGAAAGTGGCCAAGGAGAAAGGACAAGGACTCTCTTGATGCTAAGTAATATAATATCATCAGCCTGTTTAAGCCTGCTTTTAGCTAAATTTGGCGGAGAAAAATGAAACTTTTTTTAAGAGACGGACAAAAAAGCTCGCATATATTTTTGTTCAAGTAGCTCTTTATTTTTCTCAAGACAAGGAATACATTCTGGAGGAGAAAAACGGTGGAAAAGCCAACACCCACGCGCTTTCTCTTGAGGAATAAAACTTTTTTTCTCTTTGCGAAGGACAAGTGCTAGGGTGACTGTACCACTACAAAAAGTGGTATATAAGGGAGGAAGCTTTTGTGCTTGAAATTGAAGTGAAATTGAGAAAAGAAGGGTAAAAAAGATGGTTCTACTTTCTCTTGATCTCTTCCCTCAACACAAAATGCGGCAGCTCATGTTATACAACATGAGCTTTTTCAGTTTATCACAGAGAGAGGGAAAAAAGACTTTGTGCGTACACTCATCTAACGACCTGTATAAATCTCCTAGTGTTAAAAAAACGAAAGAGAAAGTATGAGAAAATAAGGCTCTGTTGAGAGTATGTATATTTTTTCTCCCAACTTGAGAGCAATAATAGGGTGTTACATATTACATGATGAAACGAATAAAATGCAAAGACAGGATCTAGAGAAAGGAGTAAAAGGAGGAGCAGCTGCCGCCACAAAATGATGATGGAAAACTGTCGACTTTTCTTCCGCCGCTGTGATGATGGAAAAGGACTTTTTAAAGTCTGTGCAAAGAACTATCTCATTGTATTAATGCCAGGATATTTTATTCTACAAGGAAGAATGTTTTTCTCCTCTTTTCAAATCATGAAGATAATATATAGAGGTGTGTGTGTGTGTGTGTATAATGAGAGGATGTAAGATGTATACAGGCATCTTTTAGCTCGTTCGTTTTTCCTTTTGTCTTTTTCTCGAATCTCATCATTTTCTTTCTCCTTTTCCTCTCTGCAGAGTTGAGAGCGCGTTCTCATATTTCCACATCCCTTGTCTCTCAAATTTTTCTTTTCAGGTGATACGACGGTTGCGTGAGGAAAACGATGGCTTATATGAGCCAAAGCTTTTCTCTGTTGAGGTAATTACTCGTAAGAAATTCCCTTCTGGAGAGGGAACCCAAGCGAGGGAAGAAAAAACAGCTGGGGAGGAACTTCTCTTGAGAGAAAGTGACAGGAAGAGGAGAAAAGTTGAGGGGGATCCTTGAGGAACGTATTCTTGTGAAGGAATGACTGACTAGAGGAGTGAAAGCGAGAAGGAGGAAAACAAGTAAAGCTGTTGGAGTAAAGACAGTCTAATCTTGCTTTTCCTTTTATTCATAACGAATGAATGATAAAGTGGATTGAAAACATGAACACGTTTCTATACACTCGTATGCATGGGAAAAGGCTGGAATTATGTTGAAACCTGATATACATGCTGAAATTTGGTATGGGAAAATTTTCGACAATGAGCGAGAAACGAGTGGTGTTTCTCGAGGAAAAAGGAGAATAAATGAATACTCCTGGAGAAGGATATAAGGTTGCGGTTGCATATACACAAGGAGACTAGATATAAGTGGATGAAAGTAATAATACCACTAGCACTTTCACCCGCTTTCCTTCCCCATCTTTCAAAAAGGATTGCTTTTCTCCCCCATACCACTTTCCCATTTCTTTCAACTAGATGAATTCATTTGCTCCTTCTCCTGTCTGTGCTTTCTTAATTGTGTGTGTATGCTTCGAAATGTCCACTTCCCCAAGTCTTTCCTATCCCTATAAGTACATCAATGGCAAAGGGCCCATAAGGGGACATAGTGAAGAAGAAGACGATGAAGAGACAAAGAAATATTTGAAATCTTCAAACTTACACACTGCTTTGCATTTCCCTTAAACATTGGGAAAGTGCAAAATCTAAGAAAGCAGAGCTGCTTTCTCTGCTCCAGGTATGCATCTCCCACTAACCCTATTTTTTTCTCGTTCGTACATTTCTCAAGATTGGAACAGAGTGGCAAGTTCACTTTCTCTTTATATCTTTATAAGGATGCACGTATTTTCAAAGCAGATTTTCACTTATCACCAGCCCACTACCAAGTTTAGGCAAATAAATGAGAGAAATACTCTCGAGCTTTAGAATTGTACTCAATTCTCATTTAAAATTGGACATTTCACTTTCTCTTTATTTCTCTTTTTATTCAATACAACCAATCAAGTAGTTTTGTATGGTGGTGCAGTGGTGCAATCTGAATGAGAATTATTTTTTCCCTATCTCCATTTTATTCCAAGTGTTCCTCTCTCCCTCTCCTATGGGCTCTTTACTTTTCTCCAAATAATGTTTTTCTCCCTCTTTTACAGCTTTTATACAACTTTCTCTTCTAATTTATACTCAACACTGTTACTTCATCGCACAACTCATTCATTCCTTTCTTTGCGAGAAAAGTAAATAAATGTATTTTGAAAGGGGAGCTGCAGCAACAACAACAAACACAGCATAGCCATTCCGACTTTTCTCTTTTATCATCAGAAAAATACTCCAAACTTGTTTATACACTTATATCCACATACAAACACACATTATGCTCATTGTTTTTTTTCTGCAAGTCGTCATCTTTCCTTTCCGCAATGAGACATCAACATTTACACTAGTTGTAGTACACACTCATCTCGTGTTTCTGCATTAGTGTTATCTCTTTTTGTTTTTTCCTTGGGAAAACATTGCCAGAATAGGGGAGACCAGTGTGATATGTGCTTTCACTGCTGAAAATAGTTTTTTCAGCATACCACAAATCTTGAGAGGGGGAAAGCGTTACTGCACTAGTTTTATGTGAGGCATCACAAAAATATCTAACATTGTGTGTGTTTTTGTGTGGAGTAGGCTGAAAGAAAAAAGTGGTGGCAGGGCAATGCAGCCGCAGTTGCTTGTCGTGTCCTGCTCCCTTTTTACCAGTTTTCTCTGTCGTAGTTGTAGTTTGGAAAAATGTAGCTATTCTTTGGCTAACTTTTGCTCTCTCTCTCTCTCATCTTTCCCTTCCGCTTTTATACAACTGTTTCTGATGCTAATAATACCATTTATTCTTTTCCTCCGCACTTTCCTCTTTACTTAAAAAAAGGGAAAGGAGTAAGAAAAAAATGTCCCTGTGAGAATGGGAGAGAGCTGGTGTCTTACAAGAAAGTGCACGTGGCGTCAAAAATAATGAATGAGATTGCCACAATAACTCATACGCTTAGAAAGAGTTTCACATGCAAATAAGGATTCTACGCTGGGTTGGCCAATTTTAAAAGAAGAATTAGCAGCAACTCGTAAAACACATTGAGGGAAGAGGGAAAATTGAAATTGTTGTTTTCATTATTTATTTTCTCAGGTCAATGCACTCTTGTGTTTATTAACCCAAATTTGAAATTTGCTGTGTCTCAAGGAAGATATACATTTTTGCGAGATCATAAAAGATTCTTTATCGATTATGTTTTCTTTTGAAAATTAAAGATACTTGGTAATCATCCATTTTCATGAATTTGAATATGGTGGGGATCTCCAAAGTTAAGCAAAAAATTTGATGACACAAACAACCTCCGAAAAACTCGTCCAAGTATTCTAATAGAATTCGGAAACTATTTAAAAGTTAAGGAAAAACATGGACTTGATGATAAAGTTTTTTCGGGAGTAATTTTACAAGAGAGTTTCTTTCATATTTTCTCCAAAATTTTCATTTTATTTTCTCAGGGTTGAAGAGAAAACCAATGGAAATCGGAGTAAGTCAACTGGGAAGCAAAAGGTGGAAGATCAAGTGGAAAAGAATCCAGTATAGATTTGAGCCCCAACGCCTCTTTCCTCTTCCCCTGTGACATTGAAGCTGAACATGGCGAATGAAAGTATACCTTCTTTATATCATATTACAACTTTCTAGAGAAAATACATCTCTGGAAGATATTTTTCCCTCCTTTTTTATATGTTTCCATGTATTTTTTTTGTTTTGCAGTTGAGCAGCTTGGGGCTTCTCACATGCTAACTAGTGGAGATGCTATACAATCCTGGTATTTATGTACGCTTCGGGAGTGTCTCGCACTTTCTCACTTTGAAAAAGTAAACCCCATCTATAAACTTTCCCAGCTGAAGCAACCACCCCAATTCCAATACATATTCAAAAACAAGAATTTTCTTCTCCAAGAGAAGTTGGTGAAAAGAAGATGGTTTAGGTAAGTTGAGAGGAGGAGGTTAAAAAAACTTTATATTTTCAAGCATCCCTACTTTTTTTCCCAGGATGATCATACCTATACATCTTAGTGGTGCATTTATGAATCTATTTTAATATACGACCATGTAACCATCCATGCAAAGGGCACAAGTTCCATGTGGGTGGTGAAAACTATCTTCCATATTTACACACATATAAAAAAAGTAAAGCTAGTTTCTCTTTTCACTCAATGTGATACCTACACACTTTCTCTTTTTTCTCCACCCATGTGCCGTCTTTTTTTTCTTGGGGCACACACATGCTGATACCACTGCTCCTGTTTCTTGTTTATTTTCTCTCGTTTTTTTGTGTCGGTTTCTCTTTCACTTGATATTGGGAGGTCCAAAATCCTCCTGCTATTTCACCACTTGAGTGAGTAAAGTTTGCAAAAAAGGTAATAGTTTTTTTATCCATATGTATGTTTCCAAAGCACATGATCATTTCACTTGATCTCAGACGATCCCTTTGAATCTGATTCGTTAGACTTTACTCCTTCCTTTCAATGTGATACTCTATCCCTCCTTCCTGTGTTTTTTGCAGAGAAAAAAATAAAAGTTCTGTTTTTTCAATGGAAACAAGTCAAAATAGAAATGTGAACTTGGAAGAGTGAAAACTTGAGACCAAAAAACAGAGATTTAAAATAGGACTTTCTCTCAACTATCCAGAAAGTAAACTATACCATGAAACACACACACATTCTCTAACGCACAAACACGCACACAAACAACTATTACAGCTTGACTCAAAGACAGAAAAGGGATGCTTGGGAGGATTGAAAAAAAGTTTTTCTTCTTCTCCTCTTCTTATATCACACTGTGTTTGGAAAATAGAAAGTGAATGAATCCGAGGTTAGCGGATCCAAAGAAGCTTTCATGACATGTTTAGTCTTTCTTCCATCTATTTACAACTGGATTACTCCATGTAGTCAGTCGCATGTAACCGCTAAAGTGCTTTAGAATTTATTTAGTACTTCTCTCAACAAGATTATCCTCATGCTACATTTCTTCCCAGGGTTTTTTATATCCTCTTCTTTTTTGTCCTTTCTCCCCACAGAGAAAACTCTCACACATACAAGGGAAGCTAACAAGGGAGATTTTCGCATGACTATTTACACACAACACCTTAAAGCTGAGCTTAACTAGGTCAACAAACCTTGTTCCTCATACATATTTATATGAGGTGAGCAAAATCCGAGTTTTTTCTGCAACTCGCGTCCTCAAGATAAATACACTCTTGTGACTTTCTACTGCGTCAAGGAAGAAAGAAAGGAGAAAGGCTAACGAGGGGGTTTCTTCAGGAAATGTTACTTTGTTTATGAAAAATTGAAAATTTAAATAAAGGAAAGAAAATCCATTGATTTTTTCTCTCCATAAATGCACGTCCTTGATTATTTTATCTATCACTCACTTTCTCTCCTTTGATATTGATCTTTCAAGGATATTCGATGAAACTGTATGTGCATAAGGATGAGAAGACTCACCATCTCTAATCCTGTTTGATTTTCTCATTTCCCTAGTTTTTCTTCTTTCTTTGTAAAGAGGGAAAGAAGAAAAGAAAACTCTTCATATATCATACTTACATGTATCTCACTTCATCTCGAAACGGGCCTGTTTTCAAAAGCAGTAAAGCATAATAACCAAAAATAGCAAAGACCAGGAAGCAACTTTATGATAAAAAAAGATAAAAAAGAGGAGCTTCCCGTTATGTATTTTTTTCGTTAGTGAAATGTCGTGTTCTTCCAAGGAAACAAAAACGGTCCTTGCGTGAATTCTCCACTTTCCATCTGTATTACCCCATTCCGGTTTGGAGTATTACCACGAAAGAAGAGAAAAAAATAGTGTCAGGTTCTGCTTCTGTGAGAAACATGAGATCTCTATGAAAAATATCCTATTTTCTTCTTCAGCAAAACACAAGAGATTATATAAGAGAAAGGAGTTGTAAAGGCTGTAAACTTTTTTTAATATCTGTTCAATCCTGTCTTGTTCTTTTTCTTACGCACACATTCCTCTCCTTCAAATTATATCTTGAAAAAATGGCATAGCTTTCACCCTATTCAGCTAACTTGTTCATTTTTTCTCCTTCCGTTTATTTTCCTCCACTTGTTCTCCCTGTCTTTCATCCATGTATATTATTTCAAGTGAAAAAAAAGAAAGCAAAAAAAAAAGAAAATATATGAAGAGAAAGCTCACATGAGAAAGGAACAGTTCCTCTGTGAGTCTTTCACGTTGTCAGACAATTCCTATGTGTGCACTGTATGCTCACACAAGAGCACACACTTCTCAGCTGGGGGCATTACAAGCAAGAAATGTTTACACGCTCTTATCTTCTTTTTTTAAAGGATAAGGTGAAAGTGAAACAAGAGGAAAGAATAGGAATTCTCTAGACAATTTTATTTTTATTTGGGAGGAAAAATTCTAATAGTTTTTTTCTCACATTTTATTACTTCATGACGTGTGATATGATGTAAATAAACTTTACTAGAATATGCGACAATGATGATGATATACACACTAGAGACACTTTCTCCTTTCCTTTCTCACATATATGTTCACTTTTTATGCATGATTTTTTATTGAAGTTTTTATCCTTCTCAAGGCAATAGGAATAGTTACTTTATACCATCTTCTTGTAAACAACAAGGTGTTTTAACTCAACTACTTTCTCTTTTTCTGGGTGTGATTACAACTGTAAAAGTCAAGTTGGCCTGTGGCTGACATGAAAATTTAATAACTGGGGAGAAAGTTGCAAGATTCAACAAGAAGTGAAACTTTTCACCTTTTTATATCTTCAAAGACGAGAGAGAGAGAGAGGAAGAACATGATCATTTTAATATCACCTTTCTGATCCATTTATTTGACAAACTTTTCCCTCCTCTATAACACATTAGAAGAGGATGTCCATATATCTGAAAAAGTTCTACATATTCATTCTACTATAAAAAATGGGAAAACTTTGGAAATTTTTTCATTCTCATTTTGGACTCTAAAATAGGGATGATTTACACTTTTTTGTGTAAAAAAATATAGGATATGACTTTTGTATTTATTTCCCCAATCTACAAATTTCCTGGAACAGAGCCACTTCCAGCGAGGAAAATCCAATCTCTTCATATTAGAAAACAAATATGTAGCTTTCTCCTCTGTGGCAAGAAGCTTTAGCTTTGTTGTTCGAGAAAAGGAAAGTGAGGGAAAAGGTACAAAGTCAATGATGGAAGACTCCTTTGTTCCTTTCCACTTTCTTTGAAGGTGTTGATGTTGAATGTATATATTTCATTTTGATAACAATTCACAAACTCCTTTGAGCCCCCTATATTTTATTTCAATCAGCGAGAAAGCAACACACACAAAGCATTCATGTCATTTGGGATAGCAAGTGGAGGGAAATGTTTTCTACCACCTGTTTCTTCTTCTTCAGAATTCCTCTCTGGATCACTTTTTTACCGTGTATTTTGTACAGGAAAAATAAAGGATAAATATATGGTTAGTACATGATATTTGAAAGTTTAAAGGGAACGCAACAAATGAGAAAGTAGATTTGTACAATGTTTTAGAGTATATAGACGATTATGTCATGTCTCCCGCTTTTTTCAAGCTTCTTTCTCCACCAAGATAGGAGAAAGGTTTGGAGACAGATGTGACACTTTTTGAGTTTACTGTTTTCGCAATAATTCCATATTTCACTGAGCAACCAGAGTTGACACACATCACCCAAGAGGTTTATTGTTTCCTCTAGATTTAAACTTGAGGGGAGAGGAGAAAAATGGAAAATTGCTATTTTTGAATGTTTTCTTTTCCTCGACTTTTTATTATTTCTCGAGACATTGTAAAAGATTATAGAAAATAGATATAAATATATAGGTTGTCAAAAGTGTAGAAAGAAACATTGGCCAGGATTTATTATCTTTCGCCATGTTTATGCAATGACGCAGATAATCGTTCCAATTTATTCAAAGCGACTACCTGCTGCTCAAATTCTGTAGAATTAAGAGGCATGATTGAATATATTTTGTGTGTAAAAAGAAGAAAGCATTGGTTCCGTTGACAAATGAGTCTTTTCTAGTGTTCGCTCACTTGAATAACCTCATTATATTCGAATGCCTTGCCACACCTCTTTCTTCCCTACTGATATAGTCATTCCATCTCTCAAGAGAGTACTGACAACATCCAATCCTCAAGGATTTCCTTGCTTTCTTTCCTCCACAAAAAAGTGTAGATTTGGAAAGAGAAGGAATCGGCAATTCACAATACTGAAAACGCATTATTTCTTGGAAAAAGTTTCACAAGCTTTCATCTACCGTAATAGGGCACAGCATGATTTTCATATATGAGGGAGATTACGAGTGGTGGGAAAATGGTATAAAAATGTCTGCAGGGGAGAATTCATTTTTGCTCCCTTCCTCAATCCCATGTGCAGATGTATGATTCTCTGGAGTTTTTTTACAAGAGGTAAAAGGCTGCTACAAGGGAACTTGCAAGTTCAACGCAAGTGTGTGTGTACGTGTGTATGTGTGTGTTCTCTCTGACACACTTCTTTCTTGGCGTCATCTTCATCCTTTCATCTACCATGGGAAAATATCTAGCAGGAGATTTTTTCTTCTTTTTTAGGGCTAATATGACCTTAGGAGATGACAAGTGAGAGAAAAAAATCCGCCATATCTCACATTGCTAAGCATTCATAACATACATACATATATCCTGATCATCTTGGGTTATATGTGGTTTTTCATTGTTATCATTGTTATGAAAGCACACATCTCATATATTTGAGCTCCTACCCATTGTCCTTTATTTGGAATGATAAAGGAGCCCTTGGGAATTTTTTTCGCAAAGGTTCTTAGGCACACATACCATATACCACAGCCATTTCATGCTCCCTGCAATTTTCATAAGGGACGAGAGAACACACGAGAGAATACAGTTTGCGGGATTCAAATTGTCTAGCTTCATTTCCACCCTTTTTTTATCTTTCCCTTCGGTTGGAAATAAAGGAGGAACATATGAGGATTCGTATGCAGCAAAAAGGAAATGAGCAAGAGGAAACAAGTTTTTTCATTCATTTCATATTCTGAATGAGATGTGTATAATGTTAGATGTTATTTATGTGTATCAAAAAATGGACTTTTCTCTTTTCCTCTCTTGGTTGAAGAATGCAGTAGTGTAGTTGGCAATTGACCTACTACCATTGCATTTCATGAGATATCCTTGACCCAGCCACTATAGTAGAGATTCTATCACCATCTCGACATCATCATCGTCCTCAGAGAGTTGAAATCATAACCAAACTACAATAACATGGTAATATTCCCAGTTTTACAGAGACGTTCTTATGCGATCATGGTCATTTTCGGGACTACTTAATACAACATGTACGCGGGAAAGTTGTGTGTCGCTTTCTCTTTTTTCCTTTATGTCTACATCAAGCTTCGCTAGAGGGGAAGCTATAGACTGGCGTAGGTAGAGTGTGTGTGTGAGTAAACCAGCATTAAAATAGATGATCATGGATCAAGCAAAAGGATTGTGATGGCCAATGGCCAAATTGTCACCACATAAATATGTAATGCTCGACGGCCATTACAAAATCTCACGAAACGAAAATCCCTATGTGGACCCTTCCAGCAAAACAGTTTACCAGATTAGGTAATCCTATTTGTGAAAAAAGTGGATTTGGAAAAAGAGCGGGGGAAAGAGGTAGGGATAAATAAATAAATGTTATATGTATATTTATACAGGGATGGTGGAGTGATTACAGTTATATCTACGTTGATATGTACTACAAGCCGAAAAATATTCTCAGATTTACTCACTCTTTCAAACAAGTAAAATATATGTAATGGAAACAATGAAATTCCTGTCACGGGTTATCTATGATTTTATCCATTGTCCCATTGGAAAAGCGCAAAGAAATGTTTGAGGGTTGTAGAAGGAACAAGAAATGTATAAAGTAGATTTTTGCTCAGTCTGGCAGAAATGAAAAAGTTGACGGGTGTCCGGCAACTTCTTGAGAAGGGGCAAGGAGGTGATGCCGCATTCATATTTTATTGTGAAGCTTAAAAGCCTCCTCATACCAGTTGACAATTATGATTACTTTCCCATAAACAAGAATAAGCTATAAAGTTGGGGAAGAAAGCTGCAATCGTGGAGAAAATTTTGTAGAGCACCACTACAACAAAGTGTGTCTCTTCTAATTTACAGTGTCTTTGAGGAATGCTTCTCTTTTGGGAAAAAGATATTAATTTGGTCGTAAAAGATTGGACCACACAAGTGCAAGTGCATAAACTCAGTAAACCATAATGGGATTAAAGTCATCCTAAAAACACCTTCAGGCTTTCATCTGCTCCATCTTTGATAAATAAAAGAGGGTTACTCCAAAATGGGCTTTGGCTTTTGATAAAAAAAAAAGAAAATTGAGAGGAGGGGAGGGAACGCTGAAGATCTGGGAAATATGGCACAGTTCTAAAACATATGGTGACAATTGACTTTTTCCCATTCTAAAAGAATCCCCAAATGGTGAATGCAAACACATACCACATAAAAAACAGGAGAGAGCTGGAGATGGCTGACAATGGAGAAAGCATATATTTTAATGCGCTCTCTATATCACTTTCTCCTATACTTTC
Source organism: Sinodicranocentrus sp. ZH6 (assembly GCA_027743935.1). Taxonomy (NCBI): domain Eukaryota; kingdom Metazoa; phylum Arthropoda; class Collembola; order Entomobryomorpha; family Entomobryidae; genus Sinodicranocentrus; species Sinodicranocentrus sp. ZH6. Next base: position 28,256 of record JAHZNA010002829.1, on the reverse strand, counting down.
TTTCTCTTCATATACTCATAAAGCTTGTCTGCATGCCGAGGTAAAAAAAAAGCGCTATACGCATTCTACCCGGTGACAGCGTCTTCGAGCGTGCCTCCATTCCTTCGTCGTTGTTATGTACGCCTTATGCGATGCAGAACGTCGTAATATTTCAAGACAACGAGGGAGACCAGTGTGTGCTTGGCCATCCACTTCTTTTCTTGGTTCGAGTCTCCCGTTCAATTTTTTTCTTTCTCTCTTGTGTCCTCTCCCTCCAATTTCGTCAACATATGTATACCCAGTTCAAAGGAGTTGGAAAGGGAAAAAAGTTTAGCTTAATGGGTCGGTTGCAGACTACTGACCAGCAAACGGAGGAAGAAAAAAGGCGGAGGATGAGAAAGGGAAAATAGGAGAATGAAATCATAGACCATTCATTTCCCTCTAGTTTGGCCCATACGCTGTCACTGCAAATATGGCAGAGGATTGATCGGCTGCATATTTCATAAGAAAATCCATTCTCCACTGTTGAACTATTTTTCATTTTTCCCCTTCCCTAGCCCTCCCTCCATTTTCTGGAGCAACAAACAAGGAGCGGTAAAAAGAGTGAACGGATTTTCAACTTCCTTTTCGAGAAGTAGTAGTAAACATCAGGCACTCATATTCTAGATGACTTTCCCAATCATGTCTGGACTTGGGTTTTTTATGGAACTTCCTTTGGAAACTCATTCACTCTTTCATTCATTCACTCATGTAATGAATTTTCTCCACCTCGCCATCAGTCCTAGCACCACATAACGGGGTGAAGCATGATCTCCACAGTTTGAAGTACTGTTTTTATTAGTCTTTCCCCTTTATGAGTTTCCCTTGCAGAGAGAAAGTGGCTTTGTGAGACTTTTTTTTGTTTTCTCGACCCCTCCACTAGCTTATCGATGCATGCATAAAAGCGTCAATGGCTAGAATGATACAAGTAGTGGAGAGTAAATACAAGTTTCTACTTTGTTTACAAAATATATGTGTCACAATCCATCATATAGCATTTCATGAGAGAGAGAGAGAGAGAAAGTGTTATTTTTATTTAGCCGCAATTTGAAGCATGTATAAACGTACATATTATAAAAAACATATAGCACGCCACCTATAAGGGCTGACAAGTTACTCACCAACTTTTTTATGATGTACTTGTCTGCTTTTTAAAGCGTGTAAAATAGCACAAAAATAATAGCGTCACGCTCTTTACAACTCTTAAAATTCAAGCCTGCCACAAATGATAGGGGATGTGGAGGCAAGCTGGAAAAAAAATTGAACGAAATACACCACCTTTTCTTTGCAGCTCCTTTCATTCCTTTCATTTTCTTTTCATTGAGTACAGCACTCGAGTTGGTCTTGCGTATGGTGAGATATGAGGACGTGGATGAAATTCATGTGAAACATGAAAATCCAACTCAACAGCCTTTCACGCTTACGTGGAACAGTGTGAAAAAGACTTGATCAGCAAATGAAACCACCCACTTGTCATTCAACAACTTGCCTTGTCTCTCAAGCCATAATAAATAAAAGGATGGTAGCAAATTAGCAAAGATCCCTTGTACACTGTGAACATCATCATCATGCAGGATAATAAAGTCTAGCAGAGATTCCGTGAATCAGACGTACTTGATAAAATTTTGAATATTATACTCTACATTTTCTCCCATTCCTCAACTTTCACTCATTAGTCATTCATTCATTGCAATTTCTTCAAGTTGATAAGGTCCTTTCACAAAAACTTTGCAAAAACATCTTGTCATGTAGAAGAAAACTTGAAGTTGGCGAGTTATTTCGCGTAGGTGTTGGGAAATGTAAATAAAAGCAGAGATTTTATTAGCGGTAGGATTTTCCTTAAAATTGGGGTTTTGTGCATAAAATGTCAAATGTTTGGTAGAACCATGTATATGAATTCTCAAACCATTACATTGTCAACTTACTTTCACCATCCTTGATCAGTATCAATCTGAAACATTTTGTGTTAACGGAGAGTAAATAAAAAGTAATCAAGTATGAAATATGTGGAGACTTTGAATGCACTGTTGAGAAACAAAATGAAATCATCAAACGGGTTTTCCACTTTATACAAGATTTCAAAGAGACAAATTCAATTTGAAGATTTTATTGCACACACCATATATTCCAAAGAGAAAAAACAGGATGTAATATAGTGACCGTGTTTTTTGTGTTTCTTTGCTAAAGAAAAAAAATCATATAATAAAACTCATCTTCTCGTGAGTAAACAAAAGAGTTTTTGTACGACATTTCCCAACTAAATAGCTGTAGGTGCCTAATCGCTAATAAATCCGAATGAGGAAGGAGGAAACTTGTCTAAATTATATATAAGCTTTCTAGCCCTTTCTTATCTCTTGCATAACAATGTCTAGCACTTTCACTTCTTTCCTCATTTTAAACATGATGATAAAGCAAATGAAGAGGATACTGCGACATGCACGAGTAAAAAAATCTGATGTTCCACGAACACAAATTCATATTAGAAAAAGTAGTCGTGTGTGGAGAGTCAAAGAACTCGTAAAAAAGTGGAGATATTTTGGGGCCCAAGTTAAACAAGCTAGATACAAGAATCTCGGTGAAACAAGAACATCTCACATATATGTACTCAACTTGTTTGCTAAAATTCGCCCTGAAAGTAACTTTGAAACTGATAAAAAAAGTGGAGATTCAACAGAAAAAATAAGAACGAGTGGTAGAATTCACTTTTTTCATAAATGCGGCAAATAATGCATGTCACATTATTTGCCTTGTTTCCAGGAGAAAATTGACGGGAAATTGGGAAAACTTGTTTAGACAAGGAAAGCAAGAAAGTTTGGGAAATTGTGAGACAAAAAAAAGATTTGACTTGGACACACTTGGTGCTTGTGTGTGTTTGTGACTATGAGTATCATAATTTCTTCCGTGTGGTTTATCTACAAGAGTTAGTATTTCCTTTTAGGGTCATGTGACTACCGATTTATTTAAATGAGGTTAGGAATGGATTCCAAGAGATGAATTCTTTGGATTACAATCTATTCCTGGAAAAACTTTCTACATTGAGAGATTGCTTTTGGAAAGGTCCTTTTTCCAAAGAAATCTTGATTATCGTAGTGGGTGGGCCAAAAAGGATATTGCCCTCTGTAAACTCTCACTCTTGAAAAAAGTCTCATGTGAGGAAAAGTATTCAGAGTGCAACAGTTTTTGTGGGTTGGTGGAAATTGTAAAATTATAATGAGCAGCTGAAAGGGATAAAAATAGGAAGAATTGGGAATTCCTTGTTGAAAGTTCACCCAGATTGACATTACCACAAGCGGAAATTTCTCAATGACTTGTCAAAGTTGGACTAATTGTGTCATTCTTTTTCACATAAGAGTATACCTGTTGATGTTAAACTCTGGCTTGAGGAGAGAACTTTTATAGTTATTCCTAGGTACAATTTAAAAATATATATTTATGACTAGCAATCCTCTGTACAATCTCAATTTTCGTAAGGACCATAAGGATATCGTTTAAAACCATGTGATTCGGATGAAGGCATAACTTTCAATTTGTCACATGGCTTGAAAACTTGAGGAAACTTTCGCAAAGAAAGTACTCGAGAGTTTCTTTCTCCTTCCCAAGACGAAAGTTGCATTAGGCTAGGAATGAAATTTTTAATGAGTTGACATGTAAGATGTACGTTGTTACAACTAAACTAGCCAATAAAAAGAGATGAGATTAAATTTGGAATATTGAACAAACTTCCATCTCCATGTTCACCACCATGAAGCACAAGTATAGATAAAAAAGAGTTAAACTTAGACGACATGATTTTTGAGAGAAAAAACTTTTTCCCTCTTTATGTAAATAATCATGAAAATTGGGTATCGGAACAACTTTCCCTTTTGCTTTCTTCTTTATTGTAAGTATAAACCAGTTTGTGTACATTATTGTAACTTATGAGGGGAAAGAATTGGAAAGAAACAATACGGCTACTGTTGTAAACACACATACACTTTCTCATTCCCATTACTTTATTCCCGGATGCAAGGCTCCAGTTTCTCGGGATGAAAAGGGGAAAGCGAGAAAGGTGATATGAAATCACATTATTTATTGAGCTACATATGGAATCCATACTGTAATATGTTTAGCTACAGCCGCTACACAGCAGCTCTTCCAGCTCTGTTACTCGCTCAATGAACCATATATTTCACATGATCGAAGTAAACATTGGCTCCTTGCCTTGAATCCCTTACCTCTTTCTTCGAAACCGAAAGAGCCTTTCCCTCCTTTGCTAACTTGAGTTTGGCATCGGGAGCACATATGCATTATACATTTTCCCCAGCTTTTCTCCTCCCAATTTCAGCTACAATTTTATTCAATGTGCTGTTCCATATTGGAGGGGAAAATAAGGAAGAATATATAAAATAAAATAATATGCACAAGTGGGGAAAACGGGAGTAACTGAAGAGAAGTGAATTAGTCACAGCATATTGCACCCAATTTAACCCAACCTGTTCACTCCGTCTTGTGTATGCCTATGCACTTGCAAAACTGCAAACATTTACCATCATCTTGTAAAGAAAAAATGTGGTAGTGGCGAAGGATGCGTATCTTGGATATTATATGAAAAAATCTAACAAAATCCGCTTATCACTACCACCATCCCACTATTTCACTCTACTTTTCTCACCCAATATCTTCCTCATGTTGGTGGCCAAGACTGGGAAAAAATCTACAGGAGTCACAAAAGGTGAGCCATTGATAATAGTTGGGAAGCTAAACTTGATGGAAAAGTTTTCCTTGTGCTTTCCCCTTCACCACACAGCCACCACCGCTCTTTCTTCTTGATGATGATGATGATGCTACACTTTTACCTATAAAATTCCTTTCTCGGCTTATTACTCTCACGTTTGGTTGTAGCTCTCGATTATATAAACTGATGCTACTCACTCTGGCAATTTCCTTTCTCATCTAAATTAACTCAATTTAGCCATACCACCACCGCTGACGAAAGCCAGTCTTTAGGTAGAGGGATGGGGAAGAATCACACGCATATTATTTCATTACGCCCTACATCTAATATTAATGGACAGCTCGAATCCATGAGAGACAAGTTGTCTCATTTTCTCCCTACCTTTCTCTCCCTCACTTTTCCTTTATTCACAAATGCACATCTATTATTACTACGTGTGTGTGGGTGAGGAGCATGTTACTTGCAACTTTCTAAATAGCTCTGTGGTTAAAGTTGTGTCATCATAATAATCACCAATGCTCTTGCACACACACACTTTCTCAAAAAAAGGTTGTGTCACATTAATAATATGTGTAAAGGGAGTCATCCGGTCTCGAAAACTGTAAAAATAATATGCCTCCGATCTAACCTCAATCCATCTAGATCACGCACAAGTTCAACTTGGGTAGGAAAGAAAAGTGTTGTTACCAAGTTCAAAAAAAAATATATTTAGTCCGTGAAATCAGTTACGCATGTATGCCTACTTTGTACGTATGCATATTTTGGAGAAAGTGAAAAGTTTGCTTGCAACTATGAACATTTTCCACTTTTAGCTACATTACATTTATCTACCATGTAGACACTTTTTCTCTGCTTTTTCTCTACATCCTCGGCTTTTTTGGGATGATGCTAATCCAAGCTGGATGATGATGATGATAGTATCATCATGTTTGTCGTCGCTCATGGAGGGATGTAAGGGGAAAAAAGAAAGTTTAGCAAGTTTATCTGCCTAAAAAGTGTAACACAAGTGGGGGAGCTAGTGTTGAATGGAGAAAAAGACAACACAACAAAAACTGGATGAACTTCACTTTCACGAGGAAAATCGAATAAAGACAAAAACATGAGAAGGATTGAGGTTGAGAGAGATGTGTGAGTAAAAAGTAGTAGGGCAACGGAGAGTGATAATAGTGAGAAAGTTTAAGCAAAAGGCTGAGGAAATATGCATATATTTACATAAACACCGCTTCCCAGCAAAAAGTCCCGGTGGTGAAAATTTGTTTAAATGGCAGAAATCACTTTGCATCCCTGTAATTTTGTTTATTTTTTCTCCTCCAGTTATGAGATAATTGATTTAATCTAATACATATGCATAGACTTGTTTTATTTTCTAAAAGAAAGTATATGAATTCCACATCCTAGTTTTTTCTCTCATGCTTCTCGTTCAAAGAAAGATTTATACTTTTCCCGCTTTCATTTCGAGGAAAGATCAACTGTGGAGAAAAAAGTTGTTGATGTAGAGCAACCCTATTATAATAGTTCGTTTCCAAAATGGTAATCCACGAGCTATTGAAATTTGTGAGGGCTAATGAGAAATCATTAAATTCTCTACATTTAAGCAGCGAATTCAAAGAAGGCAATGAGCCGAGATTAAATAGAAACAGAAGAGAAAAGAAATCATCATCAACCGAGGTGGAATACGAGACCGTCAAATTACGCATCCAAATTGAAAACAAGGATTATCTTGTCAGGAAGAAGGGTAGAGATAAAAGAAAATCCTCTCTCAATATAAAAGGGCGAACATGTAAAGCAGGAGGAATGAGAGAGAGCTAAAGGAAAAATTTTCGTTTTGCTCGCTTCGCCCCAAAGTGCAAAGCTCCGACAAAAGTATATCTTTTTAACAAAGGGATGCCTGCACCGAGAAATTTTCCAATTTCCCTTCCCAATTTCAACAAAAGCGGCAAATTTCATGAGGATTGTTTATCCAAACAAGAATGAAACCTTATTGTTTTCGCTAATGAGCAGAGTTTAAAGAAATCCATTATGTACTCACCTGTTTGAGGATATGCCATTTCACAGAGGAGTAGCAGGATCCAAACGAGAAGCGACCAACTGAAACAGCTATGGACTGATTTTGTTACGAACATCGTCATTTTGTATATTTCAATATTTTGAAACCCAATCTTGTTATTTTCCGTGTAGCAGGTTGTTAGATTCTCAGTGAGACGCCGTAGTTTTCTATATATAGCAGCTCAAGCTCAACAGAGACTTTCGAATTGCCAAGTTTGCACGAAGCGCTTGTCAAATTCAAAGAAAGGAAACAAATTGTCACGTTACACACGCTCAGAAGAAAAGAAAGGAATGGAAAAGTTACAACGTGTTTTCCCCTCTTGTTTCGAAAGTACTTGATCAAAAGAGTAAAAGCCCTTGTGCTAAGGGTATTGCTAAATTAGCCCTGTTGAAAAATATTATATTAGGACACAAAAACACGGTGAAAAAGTGCTCAATGGGGTGAACTCTTGTATTTTATGACAAGCACTGTTTCCCTTTCCGATTAACTTTTATCTCATATTCAAAGAGAAAGGGCAACTCGGAAAAATTCTCAACTGCAGTGAGCAGATGAAACGTAAACACGGAAGGAGGAAAATGCAGCCAGCTAATGGAAGCCTTAAGTTTGGACGTATTTTATGTGTGATAGGAGGCGGTCACGAGTTTATTATGCTTGTCGTTTCTCTCGTTTTTCCTGGCCTGAACCGCCCTGGAATAAAATTGCTTTGGTGAAATGCCTCCTCTTGAATGGGATGTGGGAAGACGAGTTGGCTCTTTCAATCCCTGTTATTCTTCCTGCCACAGGAGGTTCAAAATATGCGACAAATACAGATCGAAACTCCTGATCGTGCTCACGTTCTTTTCTATTCTGTCTATTTTAATCTGCGTCTACATCTACCACTTTTTGTCCCTGGCTACTTTTCTCTCAATCTATATTAGAGTTGTTCACAAAAACGAGGAGGACACAACTCTACCTTTTTTATAGTGCAAATGAGGAGAGGTCAAGAGAAACTAGTTTTATGTGATGAGACAATGGTGACACTCTGAATTTTCTATTCACTCGTCTCCACCTTTTACTCTGAGAAATCAGTTTAGTCAAGTTTTTAGCTGTCACGTATTTTTGAGGTGGGAGGAGAAGGTTGGTGATATATGTTGTTTTTTATGTAGAAATAAAAAACACTCCAGGGAACAATCCAAGGTGGTGTGTGTAATCAATTTAACGTGGAATAATAGTATGATGAAAGTCACGGATGGCAGTTACACGGACACCTTGTAATTACTAATGTTATTGTAGGAAATGCGCTTGAGTTTGAGAAGGTTTTTTTGTAACAGTCACGAAAGGAATGTCAACGAGGTTTGGGTTGTAAATTCCGGGAACAAAATCTTGAACTTGCTTTACTTGCTAAATTTCAGAGTTTATTTTATAGCGGTCACTCACTCAACCACCTATTTTTTATGGAGAAGTTTGTTCTTTTTTTCTATTTGTAAATTAATGCCAACTGACACGATTGAGGTTTTTTAGAAGAAGAAGAAGAAGAAAAGACTATTTTGAGGAAATCCTTGTAAGACTCTTTCCCCTTTGCTGTTAAACTCGTTTGAAAACGTGCTCTCTCTCTCTCTCTCTTTTCTCTTTCTCTCTGTTCGGTTGTGTTTGTGTTTTTTTATTCTGGGCGGACTAAACAAGGTTGAGGATTTCCTGTTCCAAGGGAATTTCCCTCATCAAACAATTCGCTTTGGTGAGCCGGGTAAAGTTGAGGCTGTGTCCTTTTAAGATTTCCCTTTTTCTCTCTAAACTCGTTTTTTCTCTCTGTAGGACGGAGAAAAGTTTCTATTGAAATAACACATACAAGGGTTGTTAGACAAGCAACTTTGGCAGTGGTGGAAGCAACGTTGGAAAAAATAACATTAGTCAGGTAAAGGGATGAAAGTGGGCAAGGAAAAAGGTTTTTATTTTTTTCTTTCCCTTCTTTCTCCAACTGTATATATCTTCCCTAAAGGGAGCCTTGGTATTTTCTATTTTACTTTCTCACTCCTCAATTGAATAGAGCACAGGGTATGATACCGTTTGGTGATATGCACAAGCTTGAAATAGACAATTGCTAATGCTGGCTAACTAGGTTAACGGATTGAACTCTGTTGAGTAACTGAGAGAGAAAGTTTGGAGGAAAGTGGAGAAAAGCAGAAAGCAGTGGTTGGGATGGGCGCCGTCGCATTTTCACATATCTTGGCTTGCTTACATGCTTCCTTGCTTCACTGCCTTCTCTTTGTTCATGTGAATGTGGCAAGTGGCTGGTTGGGCTTGGACTTTTTTCCTCGCTTTTCCTTTACCTCTCTCCTCTCTCCCACAAAAATACACAGCGTTGACTTGAGCACACACACACACTCTCTCTCTCTCTTTCTCACAACCATGCACACACATATACAAGAGGAAAGTGAGAAAATCCTTAGGAAAAATTCCACAGTGGGAAGAGGCAGGAGTCCGGGAAAAAGGAGAAAAACGGGAGAGCAACTCTTGAGTCACAGAAGCAGGATCACGGTACAACTTGGAGCAAACCAGTTCCTTCCTTATTGCTGTGGACTTTGAGGACGTGTAAGAGTGGACGTTTGTTTGAAGGCAGCTAATAGTAAGCAAAAGCGCTCCTTCTTCTTGGCTCCTTTTTCTCTGACAAGGAGGGAGAGCAAGAAGATAGTAAAGGGGAAACCACGCTTCAGCTCAGATATTTACCTTTCAACTTGTTTCCTCACATCACAAAAGCCCTATTTTCCCTCTCCTTTGTCTCACATCCTTTCACTTGGCTCAAGTCAAGTTACCCTTTTCCAGTCAAACACTCACTACGAGCATTACCACTCAGCTATAACTTTATATATTTCATTTGGATGAGTAGATAGGATAAGATTCAAATAAATAAACAAAATAAATAAAAATACATCCGAAAGGAACCAACCTTCATTCCTCTGTCCAATAATAGGAATGCAGAGGGATGTTGTTGAAAAAAATATTTATACTTCCCTTCAAACAATCAGCTTACAGCCTTCATTTAAAATGCACACGCTAAACAAAAAACTCTAGCTAGCTCATGTTTCATCACACGGATCATAGGAACACGTAAGGAGTTTCATTCCCCACCACATTTCTCTTTTGAGGTTTCACTTACCACTAGGATGAAATGGGACAGGGGAGAAGTGGACCGTGAATTTCAAACAATCAAGAAACCAGACAAATGCAATGGTATTGAAAACAGTGTCCAAAAGGTACGGATGGTGTGGTGAAAGGGACACTACACCAAAGCTAGGTTTTAATATTGCTTTAAATGTTCCACCGTTCCACAAAATGCATGCTTGCCTCAGCGAAATCCTGTGGGGAAACTCGTACAAGATGAAATGAACGTTAGTAAAAAAAAATATACTCCAAATAAATGCCAGAGACGGGGAGGAAAAGGGGAGAAGTTTGAACGAAACTGATTTCACGACTCGTCACATTTTTTTACATTTTTTTTTCACTCCTCATCAAAAAATATCCTCATCTCTGTCTCAACCCTCTCGAGATGAGCGTCTAAGGTGGAGGATTTAAAGCGGAAAAATTACGCTGCCTATTTAGGAAACAGGTATGGTATAGTTGGAGCGTTTTTCAAGTGTGAATTCTTTTCATCCTTGGATAAAATGGCTTCGAATTCCGATTACTTCAATGGCATCCACTGCTCCGTTTCCAATTTCTTGAGATTTTTTTCCCACATTGGATAAAAAAATAAGGCTTTGAGTTGAGGGTTACGAGTATGTAGACTAGATTTGAAAAAACTATAGTGACCCACTTTCCCCCGATTTTTAGACCCACTTCCTCCCCTAGTTTACTGTTTATTATCTTACTGCATAAATCAAATGGGTGATGGAGTAGCTTTACAATGGGGAATTGTTACCTTGATTATCTCACCCATTTTCAACTAAAGACTTGACTTTATTTTCCGTTTTTTTATATTGTTTCCCTTGAATGCACCCCGGTTTTGCTACGAGTGCTGATTCATATCGCTTTGAGTATTTTCAGCTATCAAGTGGAAAGTTTTTTGCTTTTTCCATGTGTTTTCTTGTGAGATAGTAAAATCCTTGGGAAAATACTAAATTCTTGAATCTTTGTTTAAAAATCATGTTATAAAAATCAACAAAATCCTACGTTTCTCTAAACAAGTACAACTACAGATGTGAACGTGCTGAGCACAAGGAAAAAAGAGATTTCCATAGAGATCCCGAAAACACAGACTGTGACTTTGAGAAATAAATGAGCAATCTCCACAAAAGCATTTTTCCTCACAAATATATATGTAGGGAAAGATGGAGCAAATTTCAGTAGCAAATTGTAAAAAAATAAGTGGTACAAATCGACTTGGTGAGTGAGAAAGTGAGAAAAAAGAAAAAGACCGAGTAGTAATAAATGAACAAGCACATTTCCTTCTCCTTTCTCTCCATTCTTTTCAGCATTGAGGGAAATGAAACTTTTGTGAGAGATGCAGGATGCACGTCATAAGTAAAAATCTTGACTTTAACATCTCCCATGTGACTAGAAGCGTGTAAAGAGGAGGAGAAAGGAGGAGAAAAATGTGTATGTGGAGAAGAAAAAATTCAAGTAGGTGGCTTTTGATTGCCCTGGTTGCACTTCACTGCAGATACCAGCATCATTTTATAAATGTCTTCCGACACGAGAGAAATGTAAAAAGCTTGGGAAATACATGCCATCATGAGATCCCATTCGAGGTTCTTTTACCTCTTAAAAGGATTTTCCATAAAGAGGAAACTCTAACACATATATGCACACACACACACACATTCATCCATTTGATTTTTTGGTCGGACCAAACCACTTTTTGATTTTTGCAAAAAAAAAGTCTCTCCTCTTCCGACACTCATTTAGCAAGAGTTTATACACTTCCCTCTTGTATGGCAATCCACTCGAGAGCTGCATAGCATGTGTGGTTGTAACAAAAAGTAGCCTTGTCTGACGCGACGTCTAGTTCACAATGCATGACTCCTATTTTTTTTATTTTTGTCTTCTTTCAACGCAGCGTTTCCTCGAAGGTTGGAGAAATCCATTTTAAGTTTGAGAATGCTAACGTCATTTTCATTCTCTCTAGCTAGATTAATTTCCTCTATTAAGTTAACCCTTTGCTTGAAGAACAGCATAAAAATTCAAATAAACAAGAAAGTAAAAATTTGGAAAAAATGCATCTTTATAGTCTTTCTCCAGCTTTCTCTTGCAATTGTGACCTAGTCTAGAGACTCACAGCAGTGGATTGCTAATTTGGCAAGTGAACCAAACCCCAGCGAGAGAGCTGAATGGCTCAGCGATCAAAAAATAAGTTGTCTGACCAGACTTTCCCATTCCAGTGTGTCTATAGACTTTTACGGCTTTTACTATTTTCCCTTAGTCATTTCTCCCATTCAACATCCTCATCGCTATTGTTCTCGGGAAATAAACTTTTAAAAAATATATTTTTGCATGAGAATGCGAGCTAATCGGAATTGTATTGTACTATTTAGCAGAGTTGTTCTACTCGGGACTACTATTTGGGGAAAGTTTAGTGGTTCTGTTTGATTCCCATATGGAATCCTTTATATCTTTGTAAGCATATTTTCTCCCAGTGACTTGAATAAGTGACAACGACGAGGCTTAAAATTTTCACTTGTCCTCTCTATTTTCCCCGTTGTCAAGTGATTTTAACCATTTTTCTCTTGCCGCTATACAGTCCTCCCAAAATGATCTTATATAGAGTGCGTTATTTCTTTGTTCTAGTTCCTTGCGAAGGAGAGAACATTATGGACTACTTTTATGGAGCATTGAATTTACAACTATGGCATCACCAAAATCTGGAACAAGTACATATCGTGTTGGATTCGCCGTATCTCTCTCTTTCTCTTCGTGGTCCCAATGGTGGCATCAATCACAACACTTGAAATCATGGCCAGTCACGCATTTATAATAAACAAACAAAAGACATCTTTCTTTCCAAAACAGGAAGGATGGAGCTTCAAGTTGCAAGTATAGTTCTCTTGTTGATTTTCTCTTTACAAAGGAAAGCATCCAGACCATTTTTTTTTCTACAAGGGTTTCTCCACAAGTACAAGGTTATGTGTACATAATTTTGAGGAGGAAATTTGTCTATTTGTTTCCGAGAAAATTAGCAAGCGCGAGTTGGAACTGAGAAGAGAAGAAAATAGTGATGTACCGAAAAGTGAAAGTTTTTGAAGGAGCTTCACTTTTCCGCTTGATTTGATTTGAATATATAGTTAAATATTGAGAGAGGTCTCTTTTAAATAATGTAAATAGGTCTTTATGGAAGGGAAAGTTTAGCTATGTAGTTTTTTTCAAATTTTTGTATAAACACGTAAAAGCAATAAGTCGACTGTAAAGCTAACAACGGGAGAGAGGGAGAGTTTGTAAAAGAGAAAGGAAAAAAATATATTACGAGATTATATTTATTTAGTTGGTTTCAAAGTTTGCATAATAGATCAAGAGAAAAGTACATAGCAGCTAGGGGGTACAAAAACGAAAGGAAGTTGAGGGGGAAGCTGGGACAAAGTGTAAATATAGATACATCTTAAAAGGGAGACTATCACATGAATATTTTTTACGAGTTCTTATTTCATGACCTGCCACATTATAGCCACTTGGCTAGTTTGCTTGACTCTGTCTTTCTTTCTTTTTCTCTCTCCGCTTTCGCCAAAAATAAGTAAACAAAGAGAGAAAAGACGTATGGAGTCGGGTGAACAGTCAAGTGATATCCCTTTTTCTTCTTTTCACTGCCTACGAAAAACCATTCTGATGTTGTCCTTTCTCCCTTTCCCTTGTGAAAGGCTAAAGCTTAGGAAATATTTACTTGGATACTTTCCCTCCTTTCTCTGTGATATGCATTCAATGTAGAGAACTAATACTGACCAGTTATTCCTATAAGCTCGTAAATCTCAGATTACTTGTGTGCTACTGGTGGGAAACGTGGAAACAAAATGCAACAATATATCAATGCATGCTTCCATTTCGAGAGAAAAGGAATCAGAGAGAAAGTAACACACACACACACACATGTAGCCATGCATGGATTCCTATAAATCATTGCATTGGCCTAGTAGCTCCCTTCTTGTTTGCTTTTTCTTTGGGATTACGCTCTAAATAAAATATTACGGGATGAGCAACTCAGAATACAAAGCAGATGGGGAGGGATTGTGTATATCCCTAGTTCAAAAATTTATTATGTAGATCATCCCTATCGACAATGGGCTTCACCCCTCTGCAATCTTATCTCTGGTCAGACACCTTGGGAAATATTCCAGCAAGCTTGTGTCCCAAACCCAGAAAAAACTCTGCTGGAAATCAGTGCCAGATTTTTGGGGAAAATATCCTCCCACTTTCACTTTCCCTTAGTTAGTCAATCTACTCCAAACTCGAATATAAGAGCAAGAGGAAACGTTCTTTTTATAAAATGTTTTCTTTTCTCATCCTCCTCTTCCTCCACTCCCTTTGGACATTTATAACTAATTATTTCCCATCAATGTGTACCCCTGTGCGGTGAACCAAACAAGACGTGTATGATATATAGCATGAGAAAGTAGTAGCTGGAAACAAAATTAATTCTCCACTGCAGCTCAACCATATAGCACTACCCTTTAAATTTGCAATAACTCTCTTTCCTCCATTTCCCTATATTTTGCTCATATAAATGATTTCCAAAGACAAGGTGAAGTTTGGAGGATCAACTTTCCAAAAAATCCCCGTCCATCAAGGATAAAACAGTTAGACACATTGTGCAAATGGGGAATCCAACTTTGGCTAAGAAAAAGCCAAAACTGCTTCACTCCTCTTTATTTTAAGAAGGGAAACCTCCATTCGAGGAAGAGTTAGGGGGGGGGAAGAGACTGTGGAGGAAAAACAGATAATAGATAATGTGCTTGTCTTTCCTTACAAAAGCAAATCCCCATTTAACACTTTAATGCGACGAATAAAGTCCGACCGGTGACAACTCAAACGAACAAATATAGGACAAAAGAGTCCCCCACTTAGCGCTGATAATGTCTACTTGAGTTGAGTCGACTACGTATGTGTGTGTGTGTGTGTTTTCCCAGACAAGGCTAAACTTTTCCCTAGGAATATATTTTTTTCTTTTTCCTCTCAAATATACTTATATATACAACTTGACTGGATGTATAAAGCTACATGGCTAAAAAGGAAAGTAGTATATTTCCCTCTCGCATAGTGTATGTCGTCGACAGAGACGATAAACTGTCCATGTTTTTCGTTATCTTCTGATCTACACAAATATCCCTGTGTAGAATATCCATAGAAAGGAGGGAAATGTTGGAGAAAAGCTTTCCCGTAAATAGTGCACGCATACAGAGAAAGAGAGCCAGAGAAAACCTCATGCAAACATTCAATGTTTCTTCAAAGAGAAAGAGGACGATACAGACAGACGATAATCTGGGATGTGTGCTTTTCTCGTGAAAACATACTCTGGAAAATATTGAGAGGGGTAAGAAATGCAATCATTTCCTTGATAAATCAGCACGCTATAATATTCAAGTGGTTTTGTAATGAACAAAAACATCTCGCATTTGCATGCTTCCTCTGTCCAAATTTCCCTTGCAAAAACATTGCTATCAGAGAAATGGAGAAATTTAGAGGAATGGGTTGTGAGCCGAGTAATGAGGATCTTTTATGTCAGAGGATCATCAAAAACTGGGATTTTTTTCCTTATGCAAATAAATAATGGATCTATGCTCCCATACAAAGATAGGGTTCGTTCAGAAGGAAATTTGTTTGAGGGAGGATATCATTTCAAAGTAAAGCATTTTTTGTGCAAGCATGGCTTGTTATTTGGTCGACAAAATATTACTTTTTTCTCAAAATTGAAAAAAAGGATAAAAAGAGTATGAGAGATAGCGTAAAGTGGAAAAGAGGCGGAAACTTATATATATGATCAAAGAGTTATATGATATGGACACACAAGAAGAAGAAATCTCAAAGTGGATGACCATGTTGCAAATCTTATTTTTCCAGAAAAAGAGACGAAAGGGATGGAGAATATGCAACAGACGTCCACTGGATGACAAAATTAGAGGGACCTCAATACATATATATTTTTCTTGATAGCAACACTCTTTCTCTCGTAGGATGGAGCAAATTTCTGTTGAATGGTTGTCACTTTAGAAAGCTGGGAAGAGAGTTGTCGCTAGTTTTTGTGGAAAGAAGTGAGAATGACATAGTGTATAGCTGGACATATGGTAACTTGGAATATAGCGGATCTCTGTTATAAAGAATAAGTTGATATGGGATACACACAAGTATGCTCTGTGGGATTTTTCTAGTATCCTCTGTCTATCCCCTTTTCCTTCACTGCTCTTCACCAACTTGACTGTGTTCTCATTTCGGATGCAGGATTTAGATATGTGGACATTATCACCTGTCACACTTCCCTTTCCCAACTGCAAAGCTGTTTCATGTGAGTGCAGACGATGACAAAAGCATGACAAAACGTGTGTGTTCTTTTCGTCACACACTTTCTTCGACTTATTCTCATCCTCTTGTTCATTCTGCAGCTTTGCTCAGTTTTCCTGGGATGCAAAACCAGTATGAAAAAACTTTCTCTCATCCTCATTGCCAAAGAGGAGGGATGGGAAAGTTATTTTTCGTTTTGATTTTACTTTACAAGTTGGTGCAAGAGATACATTCACTCATGACGAGACTCCACAAGTACATTCCATACATTCCATGAGAGAGAAAACACTTTCATGTCAACTGTCTACATCTCTCATGTCATCTTTCATAAACAAAACGCAAGGCTTTCTCCATTCACCTTAAAAGCTACAAACAAGGAGAAAACTTTTAATGGAGTGCAAGTGGGAATTCGCTAACGAGACACATTCTTTCATCTTTAACAAATTTCCTAAATAATAAAAACTGTCAGATAAGAGGCTACATTTAACTTGTTATTTCCCTTGGAAATATTTACTACTCGAGTACTTGAACATGAAAAAAAATTCCTCATGTCTCATCATCTCCGTTTGTATTTTCAAATGAAAAGGTATTCCCAAGAAAGTTGAAAGAAAGTTGTATGGAAGTAAATCAAAATCCCAAAACAGACGAAAAAGCAAGTTGGAGCAAAACTATCCCAGAGCGGAAACTAGCTAATTTGAAAGTGATTCACCAACGTTGAGCAATGCATCTAAGTGTAATTTCTCTTCGGGAAAAGACCCAGAGGAGGGAATATAAATGAAAAATTCTCACGAAGAAGATAACAAAGAGAAAGTTGTTCTCTAGAGAGAATTTTATTTATCGATTTCATCAACCAGTGTGTAAGTGTATATATGTTTCTGTGCTTTCTCTTTTTTTCACAAAACCTTCCCTAATTATTTGTAGTCACGCTAATCAATGCTTACTTTTATTTCGTTTCTGATACGTCATCCCACTACCATGAGTAATTACTCTAGAATTGCTAATCCCAAGAGGGAACTTTCTCCCTTGCAATTTTCTCCATGGTGTAAGAGAGTGAGTACTCGCTAAAACAAAGTTTCTTGGAAGGAGAGGAATCATTAATGGATTAAAAAGCGAACGTTTCCCTCAAATCCTCTTTATTTCCCAGCTTACATCACTCAGCGGCAGTTGAACAATAGCTTGTTGCAAATTAGAAAGTGGGATCGTGAAAATGGAAAAGTTTTTTTTCTAGTGAAAGGGTTAATAGAACCAAAGCTGGAGGAGAAAATCCCCCTTATTATTGTGATGAAGGTAGACAATGCAGACATGCACAATCTCACAAGCTCATTTAAACCTTGATTGGACGAGGTTGGAATCAAGGTCGAATCATATTTCAAATTTGACGGCTTCCCCAATTCATCACCAGATTTCAAATCCCATCTCATCTCTCGCATGAAACAAACATCCCCGTGAACAAGCCCAAACATGAGCTATGAATCAAATATATTTTCCACAAGAGTGTAGACCCTTTTTTGACAAGATGATATAAGTATATTATATGAAACTTTCTTCATGATACACACAACCCACACCACATCATAACTGGAGGAGAATCCAGAGCCAAAGTAGAACTGTGCTATATCTCAGATGATGGCATTAAGATGACAAAGAAGCATGCCATGTCATTTGACAGCATCACTGTGATCAATCATAAAACATACAAGTATACAATTTATAGCTTATCCGACGCCATCCACAAATCCAGAAGTGAGGATGCATTAGAGAAAGCTTTTCATGGTAAAAGGACCCCGTTTTCCGTTTTCCTCTCATATGAGTGTATCATCATTTGGGCATTTGTTAATCCAAAACTATGTCTTAGGAAGACACCCCACAGCTCATACTTCTCTCTTGGAGGATTCAAAAGCAATCTTTGGCTTTGTTGTGGGTTTTAGATCAAGTGTACTAGTGTGTCTAGCTTGGAAATAGAGTGTGTGTGTGAAAGTCACTTTCTCTTTTGCCCTAATTTTTTCTCAATCCAGTACACACACATCCTCTATAGACTATTGTAACTGGATTTTTTTTATATATTGAGCTCTTTCATCTCACTATATGATACATTATTCATGTAATTTTTAGCCATGTTCATATATCAAGCTACAAAACCCTGATCATTGCTGGTGAAGGCTTCATTATTATGGGATATGTCAGTTTTGCGGTCACTGCATTCATTTCCGTCATCCTCCCACCAAAGCCACGCAGTTTGGAAACTGTGTGAACATAAATGGTGCAAGTAAGTGGTTGCGGAGAATGCACAAGGGTAACACATGAGTGCATGTTGTTTCCTCTAAAGTACACACACACGGACACACATCACTAGCCTACTTTTTTGGTTTTCTTCTTCTTATTTTGGTTTTCCCTCATTCCTAAAAATACTTTAGAACAAATAAGAGAAGGAAGTTTGGTTCAAGTGAGGAAGAAAGAAAGTTTTTCTTGAATAAATATCGGAGGACGGATGTGAATAGAAAAAAGTTGTGAGAGCTTCTCGCCTCTCCAAATTTCCTTGCGAGAAGCCGCAAAAATGTAGTGGGCAAAGGAATGCAAAGGAAATATAGACAAAGAATGGTCTGACCGCAACATGGTAAAAGATTCATTATTGCCACTTTGCACCCACTGGCAGGAGCAACGGTGGAGCAACATATTACATAAACAGTTCGCGTGCTTTTCCCCAACCATTTCGACCCATGAACCTAACAACTTTTACTGTTTTTCAAGATGAAAACAGTCATGAGGATCTTCCTTAGATTAAAAGAAAGTAGAGGATGGAAAGAGAGAGATCTTGCTGGTGAAGGTTCAACGGCCTAGGTTACTCATTCGGCAATGGTCATTCATGAAATTTCCACCGCATTACATAATATATTCGTGTAAAGGGTCCGCCAAGGATTACCAATTGCTTCCTAAGCACATTCACGAGGGCAAGGGTGTTTTATCTGGAGAAAAAAATTCAACATTTTTCCCCCTACATCATGTAAACTTTTTTTCCTGTAATGGGCTCAGCAAAGTTTCCCTGTAATTTCCACACAAAAAATCATCATTCCTGTACTACTTTTTAGAGTAGGTTGCGAAATTGAGGGAAAAAGTTGCATAACATGGAGGATATCGATAAGTCTGGCGAGACAGGAGGTTTTTCCATGTTTGAAAAGGGATTCAAGAGGCTGCTGTATCATTGTGAATTGTAAATTAGCGTTCATTACATGTTCCAACTCTGAGCAACCTCCTAATTCCAACAATTTTCTAGAAATAGAATATCACCATAATACCCCATTCCTTCAACACAAATGCTTACGAATTGGGAGGAGAGCACACACTTTTTCTTGTTAATATTAGGTTGCCCCCCACTTTGCATAAATTTTAGTAGCATAGCTACCTCATAGAGAGGATATAATTGGTGTGTATGGAAGAGCTAAAATATTCACTACTGATCTCAAATCTCCATTTCATTTCCCAAGATTGGTATAGTACACACATTTTTTTGAGATGGAAAATGGAAGAAAAAAAATTCTCAAATGAAAATGTACAACTTGTACTGTACTCTACAAATAACACATAGCTTGTTCTATTTTCCTTTCTCTCTTGCTTTCCCTCTCCTTTCTCATTTATTCATTCAAATCCCAAAATTCCAGTCTTTTCCTCACCAATGGATTTCCAAACAATATCCCTCCATCTCAGAGTTCTCTGAAATAGAAGCTGTTCGGGCACTGGATATTATTTCAAATCCCACGACTAATTCTCTTGATTTCAAGTACATTATTTTGATTGGAATTGGACCATTGAAAAGATGCAGAGGGGAGAAAGAGGGAAGGAAGAAACAAGAAAAAAGTAGTGCCGTGCGAAGGACACTTATTGTCAGCGTTTTCCCCTCTGACTTTTTTCATTGCTTATTATCTTTATCTCTTCATCAGCCTCTGTGCGTGTATTTATATATTTATATACGTATATAGTTGTGTACTACTTGTATAGTGTTTTTTCTCTTGCTTTCCTTTTCTTTCTCTTTGAACATCCTTTTCTTCTCCTTGAAAATGCATGCAGCGTAACCTCGACAAGAGAACATGCATAAATGCATGTAGCTCTCTGGCTATATCTTTATTTTTCAGATGACTCTCCAACAATATACCTTTCTGCACGTTTCTCCTTTTGTCGTAATGCTAGTAATGATCATCCTCGTGTTGTATAATGTGTTATTCAAAGCGATATCTCTGAATCTTACTAGCCATGCAGCCTCCAAGCATTCTATATTATGGAGAAAGTAAAAAAAACAAAACACTAAAGACATTATTTTTCTTTCTCTTCCTTTCTCCATTCATCCCACTGGCAGTATTGATATTATAGAGGAAAAAGTCAATGTTTGCGAATGAATGCTAAATGGAGGGAATACTGCTAGTTGAGCATTGCTTACAACAAGAAGAAATGAATGTTTGATGGAAACTTGCGGATTGGACTTGTACTATTAGACACTTTTTTAAGCATTTCTTTGCATACACATGTACACAACTTTCTCCTTACTAAGTATACAACTTTGAAGAAAAGGGTTAAAGGTATATACAAAGTGTGGTAAGAATGTATATGTGTTTGCGTAGAATCCTACTTGTACAAGCTTAATGCCATCACTGGCACTACCGCAGTGGCAATTCTTTCCGTATTCCTGATCTTATTGCACGTTCAAGTTGTAAAAAGAAAGAAGAGAAAAACTAAAAGAGAGAGTTAGCTCCTCAGTTTTTTCTCTTTTACACAAGTGAACCAAGCTATTGTAGAGGCTCCATAGGACGGAAAGGATTTGAGATCTTCTTTCCTTATTCCCAGCTTTCTTTTCATGTGATAGCTTGTATAAGTGTGTGTATGGTATCTTTGGTGAAAATCTAAAAGAGAAAGAAGAAGAAAAAAATGTTAGGAAACGAGTGCCGCACTCACTCAGTCCCATTGCCGTATCCCATATTATTCCGCTAGTTTTTTTTCTCTTCCTCTTTCTCCAGCTAGAATAGAGCTGAAAGCTGCATGGGGCCCCATCGTAACTCTCCATTGACTTGGCAAGAGCATATTATACCCACACTTTGGATAGTTTTCACATTCTCCTATGGACGAATAGATGGGCTCATGCATTGGCATCAACTAGCAGATGGGTGCATGGATCATCATGTGTGTATTACTATGCATAACTTTAGCTAGGTATATTTTCCCTCACACGAGAGGAAGCACAAAAGAGATTGAATCCTTGATCGACCTCGTTTTCAAACATTTTACTTATTTTCTCTCTACTTTCTCTCTTTCTTGGTGAAAACAGAATATTCAAAAGAATCCAGCTTTTTTTAAAAGGGAAATACACAAGAGACAGATCCCTTCTAAAGGAGAAAAACGTTGCATCAATGCACCATCAAGTTCAGGAAGAAGAAATAAGTAACAAAAACACAGAAACATTTTCTCGCTCATTGGCTCGTTTTGGAGAAATTCGGATTCTCACTTTTGATGAGTCTTCCCCTGAAAATAGTAAAGGGTGAAGGTTTCCCTCCACATTCTTTTTATCATCATATCATTTCCTTTGTTATTCAAGTAGAGATTTTTGTCAACATATTTCCCTCAATTTTTTTCTTTATTCCGACAGAGTGCACAAGTTTGAGGACATTGAGAGTGAACTTTGTGTGTGGCCATGAATCAGATAATCTAGAAAACATGGAAGAAAAGCTTGTCTCTCTGATGATGATGATCATGTGACGGCAATGATTGATCCTGCCCGTTTTCCATCAACTACTATCATCCCTGTCCTCGTCATCATCTGCATCCTTTAAATATATAAAACTTTTACGCTATAGCTCTATTCGACACGGTATCTGAATCAATCAGGATGAGCAGACCAGGACACTTTTTCCTCTTTTTCCTCGGGAAACACTGACACCGTCAGTCATCAAGAAGAAGGTCATCAACATCACACAACGGTTCAATGCTCACACTCACTCCTTCACTGTCTACATTCCTTGCTGTGCTCATCTACCTCTTGAGGGAAGACTGAGACTGGGGAAAGTTGGATACTTTCAAAAACTGCATTAGCTTCTCAAGCACAAGACAAAAATGTATGGTCATGCAGCAACTTATTGAGGATATATTTTTTGCAAAGATCCAACACTATATTATTACTGTAAAGGGGAAAAGGAGGAGGAGAAGGAGTGAGAAAAAAGTGAAAATATCTCGTTTTTTCCAAGAGAAAGCATGACTATCATTCTTCCTCTTGATTCCTCTAGCCTGTTCCCACTTAAGCCATTTTTTCTTCATCTTCAAGTCTCCTCGCGCTCGTTGAGTTAGAACGGGCAAGTAAGGGATTCTAATAAAAAGTTAAGGTTGAGGGTAAACTAACTGAAAAGGGAAAGTCGTAGCAGGTGGTGCATCCGTCTATCTTCTCTTGCCGTCTGCTGAGCTCAAGTTGGAAACGAAGAAAATCATGATGGAAGGATGTAGCTGGTCGAGTATGAAACGAAATATTTCTCTTGTATACATATCACTCCTTTCTCGCATAAAGTAGCAGACTTTCACCAAAACATTTTGATATTATATCATGTAGGGAGAAAAAAAGTTGAAGGGAGCAAAGAGTAAAAAAAAGTTTGTCAAGAGTTAAGAGAGAAGGGAGGAGAAAAAAATCAAAACTTAAGTTGTTCAATAACGATCTACCTGCCAGTACTGATGTTCCCTGTCACTTGATATTATCTAGTGCTGTCGAGTGGCCAATTGGTTTTCTGCTCCTTAAACTTTCTCTACTTTTTTCTACCATTTTCCTCTCCCTGAGAATAAGGTGCGTGGAAAAGTATGGTGGACACAAAAGAGTATCTTTTACTAGGACAACTTTCTCCAAAACCAAAAGCCCTTTTGTTTGAGGTCACTAATGTCACCTGTGAGGATTTTCTCTGCGTGTACATCACCAACAATGTTTTTCTCTTCAGAGTATCCATAACTGTGGGTAGAGTAACGGGTGTGTGGGCTCGTAACTCAGAGAGAGAAAAAAATCAACAAAAGGAAACCCAATGATAGCTGATGTCACATGGCAAGCCTCTTATAACAACGGAAAATACTTGAAATTCTCAGTTTTTCCCAGCCTGACCTCTTCCTAAAAATTGCTTTCTTTTCAAAGGATCAAAATAGGTAAGGACTATACTTAGCTCTTTCTAATTCAAAGTTAGTATTTTTAGAGGAATGTGGATACGATTTTTCTTTTTGTAAACATATCGCATGAATATCCTTCGACTTTTTTTGCATTCTCTAAAAGCGAGATTTCGAGCTTGGGAAAAAATGAGATAAAAAACGAGAAAATGGAATAGAAACAGCTTAAGAGCTGTGATTCCTTGGCATAACATATATGATGTATTGGCTACCATTTCAGCTTCTAACGTAATAAAGAAAATACGAGAATAAGGCTAGCCCATTCGTTTTATTATTTCTCCCCTTTCCCCTCTCACTCTAAAGCATTACAAATGCCAACCAAGTGATGGTCCATTACAGCTTTGAAGTAACTGCAAACAGCTTTCTAGTTTTGAAAAACTTGCCTTTACAAAAAACATAAAGTATTTGCCCTTTTTCCCAGATATGCTCTCGCTGGTTTTTCTTTTGTTTCAAAATTGTTTCTATCCGAGGAATTTTATAAAAGCCTTTAAAGAGAAAATCTGTGAGTGAGTGCGTGTATTCAAGGGAAATAGGAATAGATCAGAGGGATATTGAATAGGCGCGTAAGTTGTCGTCATCCTTATTTGACTAGGCACACTAATACCATAGCCCATTCACGCTTTCCTCTCCCTCCCCAATGAAGGGGTAGTTTTTAGTTTTTTCTTACAATGAAATACATAATAAAACTTTCCTTGACGGCTTATTTCCCTGGAATGGGGAATCAGTGAAAGGAGAACGATGAAAATCTTCTTTCCCTCTAAAAAGCCTGGTCACTAGACATTCGTATGCATACAAGCTCTATAATGTTATTTCAAAAGAGTCCTTTTTTCCTCAAGAAAAGGTATGAGGGAATGCTGAAGGTATCCCATAGAATAGGACTGCTCTGATGTATATAATGTTACAATATATTTTTTAAGTGTAGCATAGCCCAAGCTCCCTGACAGCCTATCACATAACATCATAATAAAAATAAAAATAATAATATCACACCATTTTCCCTCTGACTTATATCAAACTTGAGTATATATCTGTGAGAGAGAAAGTTGAAAAGGGAAAGTGTATAGAGGGACAAGCATGGCTCTGCACTTGGTGAAATATGCGCCTCCATTTTTCCCACTTTCACCCACGTTATATGGCTTAGTGACGTTCCAAGGAACGTGAAGTAAAGTATCAGTAAAGTAATCATTCCCATTTTCCCATCTCTTATTTTTTTCCATGAAAAGCAGCCCTCCCCATTTTCAACTTTCTTCTCGTACATACGTATATATATATATATTTTTGGTGTGTCGGGGAGGGTAATACTTTGTTAGAATAAATACGTAGAATACGAATGAAATGTCGGTTCTTGACATAAGAAGTATTACTAAAGGGTAATAATAGTACCTCCTCGTCTCGTTAACATAGTCACTTGTCTAGTAATGTGCTTTCAAAGCCATGCAACTTACATGAGTCTGCTGTATAACCATGTGATCATATGAGATTCTAAATGGATGAAATGCGAAATGCAGATTCTGCGAGCTTAAAAGGCACCCAGAGAGAAAGAGAGAGAAAGAAAGAAAGAGCTGCTCAGAGTGAGAAATAAGTTGTGGCGAAAGTGAAGGTTTATATTTTTCATATGGGAAATTTTTTTTTCAACTTTTTACTAACTTATTTACACCATCTTTCCAAACCTTAGAGCTTTTCATCTTCCTGTGATTTCCATTTTCCACTTTTCATCGAAAAATAATGCATGTGAGGAAAAGAGAGGATGGAGGGGAAAGGTTTTTTTTAGTTGGAGCCTTCCCGTCATCCTTGTTCCGCTTTCGGGCTTCCCTTTTGCATCAGTTGATTTCATCTCTGAGCGATCCACCGGAATATTATAAAGTTTTCCTAGAATTACTTTTCAAA
The DNA here is from genome assembly GCA_027743935.1 of Sinodicranocentrus sp. ZH6. NCBI lineage: Eukaryota > Metazoa > Arthropoda > Collembola > Entomobryomorpha > Entomobryidae > Sinodicranocentrus > Sinodicranocentrus sp. ZH6. The sequence continues at coordinate 2,967 of JAHZNA010002829.1, read as the reverse complement.
GGTAGTAATCCGAGACATTTTGAGATGCTCCTGATCATATTCAACTTTAAGTCTACTTAGCTTCATACCGAGAGAGAGAGAGAGAGAGAGAGAGAGGGAAAGTGTAAGAATGTTGCAATAGATTGGGTGGAAATTTAACCCCAAATGTAGTAATATCGAGATGGTGGAAAGCAGTCAAATGTCGTTTGTGTGGAGGCTGAGGTTTGTTGTGTAATGTGGGTGTCTTCTTAAGGTAAAATGAGCTCTTGATTGTGACGCAAATGCAGCTTTCTTTTCCAAGAGAATGGGATATGATGCAATTCTATGGAGAGAGGAAAAAAATACCCCCCTTTTCTCACATCACTTCATCTCACATTTCCAATATAATTTCCTTTTGTGTGAAAGCTGAGTGACGGTAACCTAACTGGATTTTCTGGCTTTTCATTTACCATGTAATGGCGGTCCTATCGCTGAAAAAATAAATTAGAATTGAGTGTCATAAATATCATGTGGGGTAATTCAAAGAAGAAGATTGTAAAGTTAAAAAGAAAAACATAATTAAAACATTAATTTCCTTCTCATACATGAAAACCAGATGTGGATACACATTCACAAGGAGAAACTTTCTTTTCTCAATTTGCTTCCTTACATTTCCATCTTGTAGTTTAAAAAAAACTCTCCAAAAAACGAGAATCCACTAAAGTTTCCCCACTGTCCATTTCTTCTTCTTAGCCAAGAGATAGAAAAAGAAAGTTGTAAAGACAAATAGGATCCTTGCAAAAGAAAGTATATGTTCTCGTAGTTATAATGCCGATGGTAATGATATGTCAAGAATTCACTCGAGATCTACATACTCTGTATATACACACCTATATCCTGTTTAGTAAAAGAGAGAGAGAGAGAGAGAGAGAGAGAGTCACACGCTAACATAAAAAATATGGCATAAGCTGAAGCAAAAGAAAAAAAGTTTGTTTGAGTGAGAAAATACCTGACCAGAATTCAAAATCCTTGAGAGCAAAAGAAGGCACGTGATAATAAGTATAGATTTTTTTACTGTCTTGAGGATAAAAAGGGAAAAAAGTGTAAAAGATATACACACAAGATCCTTATTCCTTTGCTAAAATACACACATACAGTTTCAACATGAGTAAGTTTTCGTTTTTTTCCAGAAAATAATATGCGTGGTTGTCTGGATATTATACACTTGGAGACTACACGAACACCACAACACGCATGCAAAAGACCACCAGAGATCGGATATTTGGAATTGAACTGGAAAGAAAGTTGGGGCTACACCTTTTCTTTCTCTTCTTCTTCACCTGATCATTTCTTGCAAAAAAATCCAATACAAGGATTTCCAACTTTTGATAAGAAATATACACTCAAAGTGCAAACTCCCAATGACTAAAACACTCTTTTCCGCCGTCAATAGGAAAACTGCATAAGATGCTGCAGTCTTGAGTTCTCTCCCTTTTCGCATAATATCTTCTTTAACATGTTTCTGTTTTTTTACATGTCTCTCTTTCTCTCTCCCTTACATAATATAAAAATATTGACTTTTGTTGCGTTATCCTGTTGTTTCCCTCACGTGCACATGATGAGAAAGGAGATGTTTGTGCTCGCCCCTTTCCCTTGCTCAGTTGCTCCTACTGACTTACAAACAGGAGGAGATAAACATGATTTTCTCTCTTAATAAAAAAAATAAGAAAAAAAGTTTATGTACGATTTACTCCAATCTGCCCTTACTTCAAAAAGTGGGAAACGGATTGAGAAAATGTGAGTAAAAAATAAAGTAGGCCGGCAGACTACTGCCTGGGTGGAGGAGAAAGTGGTGGTGTGTGTGGGGGATTGCTAGTTTTTTGTTCTTTGTTTTTTTCCCTCCTTATGCACATTTACAATTGGAGAATAATGCTGTAAAGGGAATTTATAATGCGTAAGAGACGATTATGATGGCACCACACACATACATTTCTGCACACCCACTAGCAGCCCGGTTCTTAGCGTTTCTCTGTAGAATGTAGAGCAAGTTAACACTGTTAGCGACTTGCATAACTCCTCCTTTGCATAGTGATTTGTGTATGAACTGCGATTAATTCTAGTGGCATAGTTTTCCACGAGGAAATATGTTGATTTATTGTAATGCAGAGGAAATTCCTCTATAATCATCATTACCATCTGGTGCGCCGATTGCTCTTTCAAGCAGCACAAGGCTACCACTTGCGTGAAGATGATGCAAACCTGTTATTTAAATCTGGACAGAAGAGCTAGAGGAAAAAGAAGAGGGAGGAAAAAGGATAAAAAAGTACCTTGAGCTTTTATCCTCTCTTTTAAGAATAGAGAGTGCCACAGTTTTTTCTTCAGCTTAGCCAACCATGTTTTAAGCGGTGTTAGTTTGAATTTGAATGCAAAAATTGTTCCATCTTCCTTTTCACAGTTTTATTGGATTCCTTGTGTTAATTCTGGTGTGCGTTGTAGTAGTATGCAACTTTCATCTTATTTTCTTTTCCACCTCAAAAGGAAATAAATGGGAAATTCCACTTTCAACTGCACTTCATGCATTGCAAGTTTTTTTAAAGGGAAAACATAAAGTAGAGAGGAGATGGAGAAGATTTTTTAAGGGGAAAGATCGAACAAGGTAGTATCCATCTGGTGATGTCTCAAAAGAAACTTTTGCAAACTGCTTACCAATTGCACCTGCCAACCCCTCCATTCTTTCTTTTCTAAAAAAAACAAACTTTTTTGTTTCCAAAAATTAGACCACGTAAAAATTGCACTTTAATGGATTTAGCACATTTTATAACGTGGTCGTGACATGACTCCATTTTCACCATGTCCGAAGCTTTTCTCGCCTTTTCTCAATATTTTTTCTCACTCGTATGTACTTTTCTTTTTCTAAGCTTGTAATTGCAACTGGAATTTAATAGCTTGTGAACACTGCCTGCTCTTCAATCCCATTTAAGAGTCTCAAAAACTTAAGGAGAAAACCTT